>JANHGN010009713.1:1028-22216 GCA_024605025.1 Megaceryle maxima
AGCACAGTTTTGGCAAACTTCCTAAACAGTTCTGAGAACTGAGTATAATCAGCCTTAAGATTAGGATAAATTTCCATCAAAGGTAATACACATGGAATGTGTACTTCAATCTGTAACACTGGTAGAAAAAAAAGAGTAGACAATGCAAAACAGAAGTGATGTAATCCATAATATCAACCCCCAAAGCTAACAACTGTTCTGCAAAAGAAATGGCTAGGGAAAAATCACATGGGGTCAAGTCAAGCAGAGAGCTAAACTGCACCACTAAATTGCCTGATGGTGTTCCTATTAAGCAGAACTGCCCTCCCCATTATGCAGCACTTACTGCAATTAAGTATAGTTCGGCATAAATTAGTTCTCTGGGAAATGACCCAATCATCAGGTTTCATCAATTAAGCCTTTCTTTCATAAACAGAGTGTACTGTGTTTGTAAGATCAAGTCAGTGCAATTTTGTTTGCTTATCCCACTGAAGTCCTGAAGACAACTAGAAATCTTGATGAATCCCACATATATTGCTGTGTTTTCTTTTTCCTTTGTTTAACAGGCATATCAACTCTGCTTCGTTTCTTTCAAGCACTGAAAAGGAGTTGTCTCTTACCTACTAATACCCTAGTGTAATAACCACCACAGCACTGATGTTTCGGTTGCGCAGCGTGTATCTGACCACCACAGCAAACCCCTGGTGAATTAAGAATAAATGGAATGTACTTGTCCTCGCAGCATTGGAAGCCAGGTTTATCGTCGTGCAGAATCCCATTACAACATACCTAAAAGTAGTTTAAAAAAAAAATAAATTCAGTAAGGCAGTATCTGCTAAACAGAACATAATGTGTTCTCTGGCAAAACAACGTATATGAAAATGTGTACAACACATCCTAGTATGGAAACTAATATGATTGCAGTCAAATAAAATGCAACTTGGATAAAATCCTGTGCATTCCAACATTATCAGACCTCAATAAACTACTGTGTATCTGACAGAATGCTGCTATTTTGTGGCCTTCAACCATACTGCACCTTAATAAGATAGTCCATTAATATGAATCATCTTTATATGCCTCACAGGCTGTTTGTGACTCTCAGTGTGGAGTGGATTGCAATATGCAGATATAATCTACCATCACCTTACCCTTTTCTTTTCTCTCCAATTCTTATTTATTTTTTCATTTATGATAAATATGTTATCTGAAAACTTTACAACTAAAACCCAGTATTTCCCAGTATGAACTCTTGGGTTTTCTTTCACATAAAATAAGTGGAATTTTCTTCTTATAGCACATGTTCACTTATTTATGACCAAGGTTCTTTAGACAGTATGATCTCAAGAGAGTAGTATTTATATAAGGATACTTTTTATACAAAATAAAATTTACATGGAAATTAATTTTGAAAAGGCCTTTTAACTGTGAACTTCTCTCTAGGTGCTGTTGAGAAAATTATACGCTTCAACAATCAAATAATTATTTGTATACTTAGTCCTGTGTCGATGGAGTAGCACTCTGTATACATAGCAAATCATATAGAACAGTCAGTAGAATCCTCATAAAAACTGTAAACTCAGAACCTACAGTCAGTGCAACTTGAATTAGCCAGAAGGATGACTCTTTCAGACAGACAGAAAATGCATTTCACAGTGCAGCACAGATGTTAGAGCAACATTGCTCCTTCATTTTCTTTTGACATGGGGTACTTCTGCCCCAACTTTGGCCATTTTATCTTAGTAGCAAAGAAAGAAACTGTTCTTCTACAAAGGTATTTTGTTTTCCTAGGTATTTTATTACTAGCTGACAAAAAACTAAAAAAATCTGTATTACTAGGCTCCGGACATCTAATTTGTATTAAATTTATAATGGTAACACAAATACATAGAGAAAAAATATTACGTTTCTTAAGTCATAAACAAAGTCTTCCTGACTTCAGAAAGATGATGCTTTCATTTGTTCACCTTTGAATGGCCTTTACTCAATCACCCTTGGGAGTACTAGGTTAGGTTCTGAAGTTCCAATTTACAATACATAAACAACATGTAACCCAAAATTAACATGAGGTAGGGCAGAAGGTGTTCTTGTTTCCTCATTATATTTTGAGGTTTTATAACCTTATATGCTTTTTGCTCTTCCAGCACACTTTCTCATTCAGCATCTGTTTTAGACTACCAATGCAGACGAATTTTGTCATTTTCTGCTTAGGAATTTTGAGTCTCTGTAGGTCCTATTATATTATTTTGCTGTCCACCTTGTCACTAGTAATATAATCCAATCTATGAATTTAATTAACCTACTGTTCTTTCTTCCAGATCATTAGTTAAGATGTCAAATAAAACTCTGCTTTGCACCTCTTCTCTGCTTCCTATCTTTGTGAGAATTTTTTTTTTGACTGGCACACATACTAGGCTTAGTTTTTCTTCATTTACAAATGGTCCCAAAACAACTTAGAAGATTACCTGCTCTCTCTATATTTCCAAATAATTTTAAAGCATTCTTAAAAATTCCAAATCAAGTACTACCATGCCACTGATCTCAGAATAGATGACATTAGGCAACAATTCTTGACACACTTAAAAAATGGCCTCTGTCCTGTCCTTTTTGCTGCATCCTGAGCTTGAGACACCAGAGCCAGTGAATTCTGTACCTGTCTGCATGAAAGGAGGACAAACACCTGTTCCTCACACATTCTTCATCCCAATTTGTGTGTGCTTTGGGTTTGCGTCTCCCTTTGTGATCTGTCTAGTGATGCACACTACCTCTATTTCACCTGAATACAGTGTTTTAATCTTTCACATAAAGAAACTTGCACATCTTTGGCATTATCCAGGCTCAAATGCTTGAGCAGACATTTTACTTCCCATGTAATATTTCCAGTTTTAAGAAATGCCCCTTCTCTTGTGAATCCTCAGTAGAAACAGTTGCTCTGCATATTTCACACAGACACTGGGAAAGCCTTCTAATACTAACACTAAAGCATTCTGGTTAGAACATTATTTGTAAGATTGCATTATTACTGATGTCTCTCCTTTTCCTCCTGAATTCCCTCAAAAAATCCCCACCTGAACACCCAGGTATGTTACAACAGTTTAAGCAGCTACTTTTCCTTGTTCAAAAATATTTAAGTTCCTTGGTATTTCTCAATATCCTATAGACTGTTTCCAAGGGTTCCAGTCAGCTATAAAACATTCAGACTCTTACCGGGCATTACTGATTGATAAAGCTGGTGCTATTATTATGTAGGTCCATAACATCCTCTGCAGTCAGTATTAAATTGTTAAATAACACTTTTTTTGGCAGTCCTCTAAAGATAGTTTCTATTTTCATTGATATTCAGCCCAAGGATTCTGCATTATCAATCCATAAAATAAATGCATTCAAGTAACGCTAAAATTATGTCATAGACAAAGAAGAAAAGCAGATGGATTGAAAGTTATAGTGGCAAAAGGTTATTATTATCTCATCCTCTTAATCTAAAAGTGACAGTCCCAACTGGATGGTGTTGCTACGTACATGAAAATAGAATCCTTGTAGCAATCAGATATGGTGACACCAACATTTTAGGCAGGTCGGAGATCTCACCCTCGTACAGAGGGTTGAATGCTTGATATATGCTTGCTAACCAGAGTGTCTTTGGAGATGATACAAGATGTTCATCCTTAGCTATCATGAGAGCCCTTAAAAATATTGGTAGACTGAGTTACTTACAAATCAGTCCTCTAGTGATCCTCCTGTCCAAGACTCCAGAGGGTCTGTGACCCTGAAGCACAGGGACCGGAAAGGGCTGGGCATAAAGAAAGGCTTATTACAATATTAGAGAAAGGCCCAGTCAGCCATGACACCAGCACAGAGTAGCTAGATATCAAATCTGTCAGGCAGAATTACACAATATTTTAACAATTTTTATAAATACTCCAAACTTATCTATGCAACTCTCTTTTAATTAAAGTTGTGTCATCCCTGATCCCTCTGCTTGCTGAAGACTTTGCTGAAGGATATTATCCATCCTTATGGACACATGCCAGTTGAGCTAAGACTGATTTACTCAAATAAACAGATGTGTTAGGCAGCCATGTTTATCCTTCTTGTCAAACGCTTGCTGTCAGAGACACTTTGTGAAATAGCAATTCACAAAACACTCCAAGGAGTTCCTATTAGCTACAAGAGTTCATTAAAAATTTCTGCCTGTGGAGCAAACACCAGAGTAATGATTGACCCATCATGTTCTCATGTGAGAAAGAATATTTTAAATTAGTAAGGCTCATTCTTTTTACTTAAATTATCTCTGAATCTATATAGACCCCCCCTTTTTGCTAAGTGTAATAACTTACCCATTTCTTTTCTCAAACTGCTGCTCTCTTTTTCTAATTATTACAGCCTTAGACCTAAAATCCATGAGTAGGAATTATTCTTATTCTGTAACAAATTGGTATGTATTATCTTACTAAAATTAATTTAATTTCTTGTCTTTCAGGTATGTTACAACACACATTATACATGAAGTGTTATATTTTTAAGGGCTCTCTAAGGCTGAAAGAACTTGAGACAAATTTGCACAATATTCACAGGATCACAGGATGTCAGGACTTGGAAGGGCACCTGGAGATCTTCAAGTCCAATCCCCCTGCCAGAGCAGGACCATACAATCCAGCACAGGTCACAAAGGAACACATCCAGGTGGGTCTTGAAAATCTCCAGAGAAGTTGACTCCACATTCTCTCTGGGGAGCCCGTTCCAGTGATCTGTGACCCTTACAGTAAAGAAGGTGAATTTGTGGCACATTCCCTTGGTAATTGAAGTACATCTGCACAGACCTCATTATATGTGTTCTGTAAGTGATGTCTGTTTTGAGATTTCAAATATGGATAGAGTTATAGATCACACCTTACTGGAAAAACAGCTAGGAAGAGACTGTCAATTTTGGCAGCCTGGAAACACCCAAGTAGAAGAGGTCTATTACTGTAAAAGGTATGCAGGACATGGGGACCATCCTGGTAGCTGGCAAAACTGATCATGAGAATGTATTCTCAGCTTTTCTGCAAAACCGCACAAAAAAAAAAAAAAAAAAAAAAAACCAAAAAAAACCCAAACAACCCAAAACATTCTAAATTCTTTCTGAACTCAAGAATTATAAATCCATCCAAGTCTAATTAGAAACACCAGGATAAGGACACCAGGCACAGCACTGTGTTAGCATTAGTTAAAATAACAAATATTTCTAACATTGAAAACTGTTATCCAGCAAACTGGATAACAACTAGAAACATGAAGTCAGGATCTGATGCAAAGATTATTTAGGATAGCAGAAATCTTTTTTGGTCTTCATTAGGCTTAATATCAGGCCTACGTGAGCCCATGAATGTGCATATACACATGTCCCTTGTAGTGGAAAGGTCATTTGCTCTTTCAGAGATTCCCAAGACAGCTCTGAGCAAGTTGGTTTATTTACACAGCACAGTGATATGCAGAGATACCCACCTGCACTCCCAATGTGGGAAACAAATAGCAGTGCAACCTTGCTATTTAGCACTGCCTTCCTGCTATAACTGTGCTACTTGGACTCAACTCAGCCAATGATAGCTGATGAGTCTCTGCAACCTGCTCTGCTGTGCAATGAAAACACACCCTTTTATTCCTATTACTGAAACACTTCAGTTTCTGTGGATGGAAGGGATTATATTTTGGGCATCTCTTACGTAGATAAGAAACTGTAACAAATCCTTCTTTTTTCTGTAGTGTCTTACAATAGCAAGATGATGATGCCAAGTCTAACCCATAAATCCATGAAGAAATAGTACTAAATAATCCAAGACATATATCTTTTTCTTTTTCTTTTTTTTCTTTTTTTTTTTTTTTAATATAAATTATGAAAGGCCCAGTTTTCTCTTACTTTATACTCCTGAATTCAATGAAATTGTAAGAGGGAAATTAGACCAATTTTATCTTCTATAAAAGATGCAATAAATGACAAGAGCAAAAGTGAGAACTCCACAACCTATTTGTCTAGCAGAACTATATACAATCTGCCTGGTTTTGCTGATCAATCTAACAATGAACAAAACACTTATTTATTGTTCTGGATCTGAACAATACTTAAGTTGCTCAGCATTTAATTCTTGATGGCATCAATTTGCATTTGGCTGTACAATGAATGTATGGTGAATAGGAGTTGGCTCGGTGATTAGAGGCTTTCTTTTAAAAACAAGCATACCCTGGTCAGTGTTGCTTTTCTACACCTCTGTCCAGTAGACTGTTGAATCTAAGGCCAACATATATCGGTGTAAATGCTTCAGTGTTATAGCTGACATAGACTGACAGTGAATTCTATGCCTGTTAACAAACTCTAGTTTAAAAGGAATACAGATGAGCTGGGAGCTCTGTATATATCTCATTTTGAATGGCTAGTGCAGATATGCATAGCAAACCAGGCAAAGCACTGGGAGGGGATTTGTAACCGATTCACCCGCAAATTTTGTGTCATCTTCTGTACGAGTGCTTCAGTTTTCTGTGGACCTTCCAGTCAATTATTATGCATCCATTACTTAACAAATAGCATCCACTCCCTACCACATTCTGAGGACACAGAGAGACCATTATAACAAAGTAATTCAAAATTAATTAGAAAAAAAATGAAAGTCGGGAAGCTATAAAAGTAAATAAACACTGTACAAGTTCAAAGTAAGTGTAAACACACAAGGCTGAAAAAATAAAATCAGAGAAAAAACTTCTAAAGTTAATATAATAGAAATTTAACTAATACACATGCTAAAACCTATTAAAAAGTCTACCATGACAAAAACATGAAATAAATAAATTTACTTTTTAGAACGACTGTCTATAATTCACTTGCAAGATTTCAGAAACTCACTTGTTTAGTATAGTATTGCTTTCAAGGGAACTCAAAAGCTAAAGCTATGTTGGCTGGAATAATTTATATTTTGATCTGAACCCCTCAAATAACTCACTCCCTTAATTACTGTCTTGTCTGACAGGGAATCTTGTGAATACATATTGTTTGCTTTAGTCAAAGAACATGTCATGATGGCTTTGACAAATAGGGAGACTATTTCATTACATTAAATCTTACTTTCAAACTAAGAGTTTTCTACCTCATTTGTCAATAAAAACCATTACAGACTCCTGCTATGCTATTGATCCTACTCCTAAACAGGAACTCATATGAAGATTAACCTGAAAATAGCCATAATTTAAAAATACATCTGACAATTCACAATGGATCCCATTCAGAGCTGCTCATCATTGTCAAGTAACAGCCACACACATGTAGCTGAATCTAAATAGATTTTCCATAGTATACAGAATTTTGCCATTAAGCATTTAGCCAAGGAAGAATTTGAGGGGGGAGGAGAAGCCCAGCAAGTCATGTCAATAACCACTATTTTCTGTGCAGCCTTTGAGGAATGATTCCTCATATAGAGAGAAGCTTTATAGTTTTACTTATGGTTTTGAAAATCTGCATACACCTTGAAAATGTCCTATGGCCTTTAAGTGGTCCAGCTCAATCACTGTATGTCAAAGGAACCATATGAACTACCATCCACAGACACTTGAATAATTGAGTTGACAAAGAATCTACTCTAGTAGTTTACAGTGTGTGTTTTATGGCAGGCAGATGAGCAAAACTTATCCTTCCTAGTGGATTGCAAAAATACATGCAGGGATCTCTCTATATACACACACACACCATATAATTTATCACAATGAAATCAGATCAGTGCATTGAAGAAGTTAGTACTGAGATTCCTCAAACTTCCATTACACATGGTCTGTGAGATTCACTTTGGATCAGATACAGGCTGACTCCTTGGAACGAACATCTGCACTATGCATGTGGAGCAAAGCTTTCTGAAGGGAAGAAACTTCAGATGCACAGTTGTGATCCACAGGCTGGTTGGGAGCCTAACACCCCATGCAGAGACAGAGCATATTTGATGGGTTTTTGAAACACAGGTTCTGGCTTAGCTTCCTGTACACAGAATTTAGTTTGCATATAACTACTTCTACTTTGTATGAGTACATAGTGAAAGAAAACAATCTGAAACAATTCACTTTAGAACTGCACTATTGCTCCAAACCAAACTGTTAATGCAAGACACATTCATAAATGCTAACAAATTCATTTCTTCTGAAAGGAGAAATAAAATCAACAATAATAGACTTAAGACCACAGAATCACTCATCATCAGCTGACTTGCATGCACTGCTGGAGATTTTTGCACAGCTATCCCTGTACAGAAACCAAACACACACATTTGGTTTTAAAGAGTTTCAAGACGTGTCAGAGCCTTGATTTCAAAATATCAAAAGAAGCTGAACCCTCCACTTACCTTCCTCTGATAACTAAAGAATTTTGGTTTACACACTTTCACACTTATTCCTAAAAGTATGAATTCCATTAACTTGAGAATATACATGTACCTTCAAGTTCGGATGATAACATAAGTCTCCACAGATATTCTCATGCTTTTTACATTCTAATGAGATGCATATCCTATTACTTTTGCTTCTCCTTGGAGTCTTTGATGGGATACACCTCTGCCATGCTTTACGTAAGACTTCATATCCCAGGATAATGCCATTTGGCTGTCCAGGTGGTGCCCAGTTAATCCGAAGAGATCTACAGTAAGCAGAAAATTAATATCTGATAAATTATTGCAAGTACTTGTGCTTCTGTGGATACTTACTGAGTGTGGATACTTACTGAGTGCTGTCACCACTTAGAACAGATTTGTATTGATCTTGCTTTTTCTTTGCATTGAAATACATTATGAAAAACAAAACAAAAACCCAAAAAACTAACAAAAAAAAAAAAGGAAAAAAAAGAAGTATGTTTCTTTGATATGTATTCTTCATCACGGAATTAAAAGAACAAAATCACCACAGCACCAGGAAGCACTGGTTCTCTTTAGTGCTTAAATATTTTCGTTAACATAAAATTTGAAGTAAAAAACACAGGTGTTTGTCACAAGTAAGACTCAAGACTTCTGACTTGGAGCACAAAAGCATAACTGCAGCAGCCCACAAAAGACTGTAAAACAAAATCCTGTTGCTGATTTCAGGTTTGATATCAGACCATTATCAGTTTAGGGAAGAAAGCATCTTAATGGAAAAATCATGTTAAACTGTAGCATGCCTATCACTACTAAAATGTGCAGAAATTTGCTCTAAAACCTCATTTAATGTTACAATTTTTTAAAGAAGTCAAAAGGGGCATCTGAAACAGAAATTTGATCTGTCTTTTATAATGTACACTTTTTACAGTGGTATTTCAAATGAAAATTTAATTTCTCACATAATCATTCTGAAATGCTGCATAAGACACTAATTTTTTTCACTATGACCCTCTTTGGGTAGAGAGAAAGAGATCCCAATGCTACATGCAGATCAAGAGGAGGACTGACAACACTGCACAGTACCAAGTACCTCTTTTTAATCTCCATGTCCCAATTACACAGCCACTGTCAGAATGCCAGTGACATCATAAATTAGCATTAATTTAAAGTGAAAATGTTACAGTGAAACAGCAGCTGCTGAGATAAACTTTGACATTTTAACAGAATAAAAATAACTGAACTATTATTTCACTTCCTTGAGGTACAAACAGAGCAATAAGCCTTTGCAGAACCAGAATTAATGTCACCTATGAAGGAGTAACTTCATAGGTGACTTGTTGAGTCACCATTATCATTCCAAGGTCTTTAGAGAACCATGGATTTAATTCTTTGTTCCATACATGGCTATTTTGTATTCACTACATTTTCTCCTACATGCACATGAGCAGATAATTGTGCACATAAACACGTCTACATTTAAATAACGATACGGGACCTAACTTAAAAATGTAAAAGAAGGAAAACAACTTTTATACACTTCAGAAAAATAGATAAAAAGAGAAGGAAAAGAAGCTCAGTACTTCAAACTTTATAAATGCCATTGCAACTATTTCCCAGTCTTTGCACAGTATAGAACACAGGAGCAAAAAAATGTATTCCCATATTTTTGAATGATTTCCTTTCTGCAAGTTTCATTCAAACCTTCAAAGGTATATTTTCAAAGTATTTTGCCAGTTTTTGCAGCTTTGCAAGTCATATTTCACTCTAAAATAATTTCAAATTAGAATAAGAATTGATGTAATGATTTTAACTTTTGCCTTTTCTGCAGAGTTCAGCATATATTTCTTTCTTTTAAGAAGCAATTACTTTATAATTATTCAATGTATAGATACACATTTGGGATGGACATAGCCAGATATTGCGTAAAGCTGCAGCTGCACAAGAAAATTATGTGGTGTGGGAGTTCATTGACCAGTGACACCAAAAGGGTAAAATTTGGTATGACAGTCCAATGAAGACTCACAGATAAGCAGATTCCTTCACAATTTTATGAATGTTTCAGTGGTGTCTACACCTAAGGTTTGACACCCATGGCAAACTGTGGTGGTTTTGAAAGCAACACAGCAAGAACAATGTATAGCTCTGTTTAAAAAAAATCAGTAGGGTTTTCATGGGAGTGCAGAGGCATTTTGACACCCCCATCTGAAGAAATACCCCAAGCTGAGCTGAAAGCCTTCCTAAGCAGGTGTAGATTTAATGAGACATGATGGGTGCTTCAGCACGCAGCCAGCTGTCTCACATACAGTGCATTTGATACAGCTGCAGAAAGATAGGGGCAAAGCCTGCCTGCCCACCTTCTCCTTGTCCTCCAGTTATCCTCAAGCAGATGAACTAGAGTTGTGTCTATGCTGGGAAGTGCCCACAGCCTGAACTACAGAAGTAGACTTGCAATTTCTAGGCATAGGTGAATGTACCACACCTAACAGATGGAGTATAATCTTTGTCTGGACAGAGAAAACTTCACTTTAAGTCTGTGAAATATATGATAGTTCAAATGCTGTGTGAGTCCCTTCTGTGGTTGCTGTCAGTGTGGTGTAAACACTGAAGGCGGGTCCCTCCCACAGAAAAGGCAGCCTAACCAGTTTAACAGAAATTGACTGCTTCAGACTACAAGGTCCGTGAGGCACAGCAGCACCTCCAGGAGATAAAAAACAATTCCAAAACAATCCACAGAGGTGCATTTGCTTTTGATGCAACAGAGCAAACTGAAATACATTGGCTCAAGCATGTGAAGCCAATTCATTATGACATTTCCAGGTAGAAATATTTTTTAAAAAAATCTATAAAAACTATCAGTATGTCAGCGTTTTGATATCAGATACATTTTGGTAAACCAGACTTTGGAAAGGAAATTCTGGCTTTTGTCTGCTTCAAGTATCACCAGCTTAAAGTGTCCATGAGTCATGAAATGAACTTCAATTTTTTATTTTTTTTCCCCTCAACACAGCAGTAAAGGTTTAAACATGAAGATTACAAATATGACAGGGTCTCACTTTTGAATCTTGAGAATTAATGTTGTGTTAGTCTCATCACATACAAGGGTTAAATTTTAAAACTTAAATTTAAGAAACTTAAATTTTACTACCTTCTCTATTGTAGACTGTAGTGCTAAATAATCAGAGAGGCTGTATGACACAGTACAAAAAGTCTGATACACTTCAGTTGTTGCTACAAACTTTTTAGAGAAATCTTTCTGTACTTTTTTTCCCCATTACTAAATCAGGAAAAGTGATCGGCTTTCCTCCGTGGGAACACTGTCTTGAACAAATACTTTAAGGAAAGTGCTATAAAACTAAGCATACATGATAAACCTTTGTGTTCCCCTGTCCTCTGGAGATTTCTGGTTAATTTGTCATGATTCCATGACAATCTTTCCCAGCATTTCATGTTTATTCCCATAGTTATGAATTTTTTTAAATTCTTTAATTTTATTTTTACTTTCTGCAATTGTTCTCAGACTTACTGGTTAGTTCCTCAGATGCCCTTGGAGAAATCTGAAATCTGCATTACATTGTTTCACCTTCATTCCTCCAGTACCAAGATCAATTTAAAGCACAGTAGATTGACACTTTCATATTTGGGCACCTTTAGAACTCCTGACCAAATAACATAATCTCAACAAGTTATTGCTGTATGCTTTATCCATTTGTTTTTAAATCTCTCTCAGTAACATGCTAACTTGAAATAGTTCCTCCAACTCATTTACTCATGAACAGTGTCTGATACAGAAACCTTTTGAGCCCCATGATACTGAACATCGAACCAAAGAGCTTTACTCCCATGGCATTATCTTCTTTTTCTATTGCAACCTGACCATGGTTTCTGGTTCCCCCCCCCAAGGAGCATAAACAGCCTTCTCTTTCTTCATGAAGCTAGGAATGATTTTCCCTAGTTTATGCCACATGGTATTTATTTTCAGAGCCGTCAACCTTTTAATTAAGCACTGAACAGAATTTCTGGCAGGGTTCTTCTGCATTGTGCCTCAGCTTTCTGAAAGGAACAAAGATGCTACTAACTATTGGTATTAGAAAAAACCCCCAAAACTAAGTACACTGTAGTACAAGGAAAAAGAGAAAGTAGTAATTTAAAGAGGAATAAAATCTCTTCCAACAGACCATGAGAATTTAATCCACTACACAAACTGCATCCACATGCAAGCAGCACCCAGAGAACTTTCTAAACTGTGTAATAAAATGCAATACTTCTCTATATAGAGACAAACACTGAGGTCCTCACTTAAAAAAAAACAAACACAAAGGCGGGGGGGGGGCGGGGCAAGAAAAAGCATACTTTCAATTTGTTTCTACTTAAGCATGGCCAATACAACCTCTCCACCTGCCCCCAAAACCCACATAAGAAATATAACAAACAAGAACCTGACTTAGAACTTCTGGATTGGGTCTCATACTGTTTTCTATTTGAAGTTCAGCATTATAAAATAATCATTCTAGGAGTGTGACCTTTTGTGCCAAGTTTCAGCCTCCAGCTGAGTTATTAACTGTAAGGGGTAGAAAAGTAAGGTATTTATAATGGCTCTAGTGGTATAACCTTCATTAGAACAGTGTGGATGGAGCTGCTATCAGAAAGACTTCTAAGAAGTTGGCGGGTGAAATTATAATTTATGTCATACAGCACCTTGAGGCAAATTTTAAAACAATTATTTGTGAATGCTACAAAGACATTATCCTACAGCATTCTCATCAATAATACAGCCCCCCAACCTGATTCAGAAGAGGGACAAATGGCATGATTCCAATTAAAGACAATAAACTGCCCGGTCTGTATTGTATCTCGGTTATCCCATGAGCCTATACTCTAAAAATGCCTTTTTTCTCTGTCTGTTGATAGATACATATTAAAATGTCCTCTTGTCTAAACAATCTGTGGGTTTTTGCAAAGCTTTTTCTTTTATGGAGGATAAATAAGCAAAATTCATATTCAGTCCAGCACCCACTGAAGCTGTCAGCTGTAGTGTTTGTCATATTTCAATCAAAGCTGAAGCCAGCCAGTCATTTTTATACTGCACAATCCCTACATACTCGAGGACCAGAATTAATGAATTAGCTATTGATTAAATTCCACTCTAGCAAATCCACCGTGGCAAATAAATGAACTACCCGGGGCACGTGTAGGCCACGGCCAGACATGTCCGGGCAATCGATCAGTAGTTAGTATTCTTTTGGGATATAAGAACAGCTGATGATAATATGACATGTAGGAAAAGGCAGTGTAGAAACAGAGTCTGTTTCTGGCTGAGCAGATTATAAAGTAGTAAGGCATTTTTGATCCTTTTGAATTCATGTGTTATGACATATTTAGTCTATATATAATAGCAGAAACATGCATAAGTGTTTGCAGTACAGACAATACAGACAAAGGCATACATAAGTTAAAGCCAAGGGCAAAAGATGAGATCCTGAATTGAGTTCTTATCATCAAACAAGCTTTGACTATATCTGTATATGTGACAGAAAAATAGCAAGCTTAATTTCACCCTTGTACAGAGACAAATGCTGAATTCAAGCAAAATGTAGAAAAGATAAACAGCATACTAAAGTCCTTAAGAGACTGGAGAAGCAAATCTATTCTGCTGGACATTTCTAAAGGCTCAGATGCTAGATGTTTGTATTAAAAAAAAAAAAAAAAATTCTTTCTATAAAGGAAACACTGATAATGAGCATACTCCACCAGAAGGGTAATAAAATAACATGAACAATAACATAAACACAGAAGGCTAACTGCTTTATTGTTAGTGTAATTCTGAAAAACATGTTAGCGAGCTTAGTTGTAGTCTGTCTTTGAAAGATATTAACTCCCAAAGAATTACTGGATATATTACTATTTGGCTGCTTCTAAGGACTGAAAATCTGATGCTCCCTTTACAACTAAGAAGTTTGCCCATGCTTGTGGATGTAGTGGATAGTAAGATTGCAAACAGTAGTTCAAGGAGACATAGATATGCATGGCTTTTAAGATAGCTTACTAATTCTTACTGTTGTGATAGGTGAGGGGTTTTTTACCCACAATTATTCTAAGTTTCCATTATCAGCATCGCATTGCTCCCTGAGCATTAATCTTCCTCTTCTTAACTGACAGCAAAATGTGATAATTTTCATTCCTCTACACTTCTCCTCTTAACGACTTCCACTTATGCTTTATTTATTATCACGCCACAGTGATACCCAAATGGATATTTACAATCAACTGAGGGTGAGATTTCCTCAATTGCTCTTTTGGCCAAAAACTCCAAGACCAAAAATAACAACCATGAAAAATGTTTTCGAAGTGTATATTGAATTCCTTTATGCACCTTAATCAATAGAGAGAAGACAACCTGACATTCTGGTCCCCATTCCAGTTACAAATCACTCTGGTATATGAAAGCCACCTATAGCATAGTACCTTGAGCCAATTATGTGAATAATGGGTGCTGACAGCTGCTTTGGTTCATCTTCCACAGTTGTAATCTGGGTTCCATTGCTTTTCACACAGGCATAAACCGTGCAGGCTTCAATCTGATGAAGAAGAACATAAGTTTCACATACTCAACTGCAGAAATTATACCACTCTGCTATTTGTTTAGACTTCTATCTTCAGCCAAGATTTTATTCTTCTGTATTTAACAGATTCCATATCGCCAGGAAAATACAGCACCTTTAAGTTCCAGAGGTACACTGCACCGTATCACATTTCCTCCCCCACCATTTTCCATAAAAGGGTACATGCAATCCTTTGACACTAATTGTTGTTCTCCATTAAATTGTCACCAACAAAGATGGCAGTGAAACTGTTTTTCTGCATGTATATTTAGCATCTGGTACACAACACTGGAAAACAATGTACTTTCATTTGGGGACTAAATTTTCTACACCTACATCCATTCTGACACAAAAATAAGGATTATTTTCTATTCCTTCATGTCTCTTCTGGAAAATTATAAGTGAGAAATGCAAATAGGAATCATACACTATCTTATAAAAAATGACACAGAAATGAAAACTGATTCCTTCAATTGTTGGGATTAAACTAAGCAGAGGTGAAGTGAAATAGCTAGTGAAGGATGGTAACATTGCTTCTGTACTATCAATAGAGAAGTTACTCAAAATAAAAGAGCACCAAAAATGAAAGATAATGCAGTAAGATTGCCAGTGAGATGCACGTGCATCCAAGATAATATTGTTTCCATGACAAGAAGAAAAGATTCCAAAGGAAAAAAAGAAATAAACCCAGCTTATTTTGGTTTTACCTATCATATTGTTGCAAATGTAAATCCAGTATAAAGACAAGGAAAACAGAAGAGAAGAATAATTAACATCTCAAGCAACAGAAGGTGGTCATGGTAAATTAATATAGAGGGTCTATAAGTGAGGCAGTACACTGAATTTGCATTGTTATTGCAAAAAGACAAATGTATTTCCAAGTGGCATTCAGAAAGTCATATGTGTATTCATGGATGGAGGTTTGCTGCTTCAGAGGGGCTGGAACATAGAAATCTGTTAAGGTATGCCTGTCTGTGATGGTTTTTTATAGCATGTAGTAACTGGATGGAAATTTTCAGAACAAAGTATACATGGTACTACTATGCCCTTCTTATATGTAATGCAAACCAATCCTGAACAAAATAGACAGGAATAGTTACAATTAAGTGTCAAACTGCATTTCTTGAATATATTAAGACAACTTAAGTACAGAAAAATATTATTCATTTATTTACTATTTTGCAAACAGCATTTTGCCTTTCATTAGATATATGACTAAAGAGGCAAAGATAGAGAAATGGAAAAGCAAAAAAAATAAAATATTGTATTTATTAACAGCATAAAAAGTACTACTACGATTTCAGAGATCAGCTCTGCTTCCTCCTCAGAAGGCTAAGGAGAGAAAAAATTATAAAAGGATGACAAATGCAACATCATTATTTTTCTGTGCTGATATATTGTGCATGCCTGATGTTTCTAAGACAATTGCAATTTTCTTTTAATGAGTAGGAGTAGAATCTTTGCCTCTTTGTAATATATGTTGGGACTTTACTAATGTAACACAGAGCATTAAGGGGAAAGTAAATGGAGTTCTGATGGTTTGCAAAAAGATAATGGAAATTTGTATTATGAAAAGTGTACACAGACCTAAAATAAACGGAAAAGAAATTTATGTCTTGTGTGTATATGCACACAAACATCAGTGCAATTATATGTCCATGTATGTAAAGAAATTAATGAAACAATATTCCACTTGGAAATATGCATATTTTATGTAAAAAAATACAAATATTACACAACCCATAAAAAATATTCTAACCTGTATATCGTATACAGTGAATGGAGACAAATCTGCTAAAAGAAAGGACCCCGTCTCGTTCATTCCAGTCTTGTACAGCTTATTATTTACATAGATAGAGTACTCTGTGACAACACCATTCGGGTTTGAAGGCGATGTCCAGATGACACGTACAGCTGTACTGTTGATGATGACAACCTCTGGAGGGAACATGCCCTCAGGCTCTAGAAATAAAGGAAGAAACTGAATAAACTCCAGCTGTCTCTGCAAAAGCACTTGTTTAACCAAATGCAGATTAGTATTTAGGTTTAGCAAAGGGTTCACTGCTTATCTGCTTTTCTCTGATGAAGTTATCACAGTCTGTAGTCTTCTGTAAATTGGCTTATTATACTCTCAGTTAGAAACCATGAGAGCTGATGGTAAAATGCTTTATACTAGCAGCATAGTGTCAATCATCAGTAGTATGTGGCCAGTGAGATACGATGATAAATTATTCACCCATCTGCACTACCAACACACAAATGCTATTCTTATGTCTCTCCCAATCCTAATCCTTCCAAATAACTAGAAAAACAGAGTATTTTGCTTTTCAAGCAAAACCCAAGACCGAAAAAACCACTATATGTCTGGTGGAATGTGCCATTATCAGCCTCATAGCTAAAGCAAGATGAAGCAATATGTAATATTGTCATTATGTAAATGGTTTTGAATGTTTGATTACTACAGGTAATGATGAAGTCTAACACTTATTAAAAAAACCAAACCAAACCAAAAAAAAAAAACAAACAGAAACCTACATCTTCCTTAGTGTTAAATTACATAATTATCGAAGCATGTCAGAAGACCTACTTTTATCATAAGAACCCATCCTTATCAGTTGAAAAATTGCCCTTACGATCAATTCCTTATTATAAACAAAAGGTGCTGACCTTTGGCATCAGAAAGGAAATGGAATCCTCACTTAAAGTGCTTTGCTAATGACCTGGAACACTTGCTTCTGAGGTAATGATATTATAATGTTTATAATGAGACTTTATAAAGCAAAAAGATTAGAAAGACCATTCCAAGCACATTTCAGATGCACAATTTTTTTCTTATTATTTTATCCTCATGCCCTCACCCCCCTTTCCCTGCACTTGCCCACTGGCATAGATATGACTCATAAAGAATTTTCTCAGAGGCTGAACTTACACCTAGAATTTCTGGTGACTCAGGAAAGGCCCTGTGTATGACTGTCATGTCAAAAGCACATCGCTTCACAGAGCAAGTCTTTTAAAAATCCCATTAATTGTTTCTAAATTCCACCATTTATTGATATGAACTCAGTTCCAAAGTTAGGGCACACAGATAGGAATATGCAGGAGAAGATGAGAACAAACTGGGTTAATATCTGCTATTAGAGCTTTTGCTTCTGTCTCAGTGGGACCGTTTATTGATCTACCACACGATGACAACTAGCACTTAAGCATTTTAGCGTTTTAGCCCTTTTTCCTTTTATACCGGAAATTTTATAATGGAAGGATGACTGATCTCAACCCTAACGAAAATCAATCAATTTCATTCTCAGATTTTAAGCCAAGCCACATTCACTGCTAACCAACCTCCATCTGAGGTAGTCACATGCACAACTTCACTGTTGATGCTGTGGGCTCCATTAAAAACTTGAAAAAATATCTGATACTCCATGCTGGGCTGCAAATCACCTATGACTATAGAGTTTACATCAGCCTGGATCCTGAGAGATCTTCTATTATGAGTAGAATTCAAGAAGAGGGTGTAATATACAACGTCTCCTTGCAAATCTTGTAGTGCTATGAAGAGAAAGGAAAAACATTGGAAGATCAACTGGGAAATATTCAGTCAGCAAGTTTTCTACCAAACAACATTGATTGTGAAGAGAAAAGCATATCTTATGCAGACCCCATAATTTAAAAAGAAGGAAATATTCTGTCAAGTGCCTTCAATGTCACCCTTATAAGCAATGATGCAGACTGCTCTTCCAAACTTGTCAAAATCATTAACAGTTCATCATCCTATCTAATACTGGAGAAAGCCTTCTTTCTCTAGACATCCCCATGATGACAATGGAATCTGTGAGGTAAACAAAATTATAAATGAAATCCACTGCTAGCTGTGGTGCATGAAAGGATGGATTTCACCCAGATAGAAGGAAAAGAGGAAATCATATTGCTCTACACCACCAGTTTAAGATGGAAACCTCAAACTTTTTTAATCTTTTTGCTTCTTCCCTTCAAACAACACTCGCCCACCCCACAACAAAAATACTGAATTCCTTTGTCTTCTAGTCATGAATAAAAGGCAAGTGCCTATGCCTTAAATTATAGTTACATTCAACTTTATACACACAGCCTTTTGGACATAGTGACAATGAAAATGTTATTATATTAGAACAAGCATGATAGCATCATCTACATTTAAAGCTGTGATACACTCATAAGCATTATATTTACAGGGAAAAAACCAATTCCTCACGTTTCTTCCTAAAATGTGTTTTACCCAGCACTATCTTCCCCAGTGAAAGCAAGAAAAAAAAAAAAAAAAAAAAAAGTATGATTTTCTGGCTACACAGGGAAGGACATTCACTGGGCTGAGATAGTGGATAAACAAGGATTCCAGTCAAGTCTTGCTTCCCCATTTTAATAACTCAGATGTAGTCTGTTATCTTATCTGTCCTTTGTCGAACAGTTTTAAGTTCCGATCTGATCAAATGCGACTGCTTTTCCAGTAGGCATCACAATGAAAAGAATAATTATGACAAAAACATTAAGCACTAGTACATATTGCTTTATATGACATGCTGTACAGGACTCAACTGACTAGGAAAGAGCATAGATAAAAAGCCAAAAGCATATGTTCAGATTTAATAACACAGTTTTGTCATAGAATTTCTTAATCAAGAGTGATATGCTATTATTATTTTAAGTGGTAGAGATACAAGTCATAAATTCTTGGAAGTCAGAAATCTTCACTAGGTTTTCCAGAAAAAGAAAGATTGTAGGACAAATTACATTAAGGACTCCTATGTTCCCAAAGAGAACAAGAAAATTAATTTAAAAATAATACTATGAAAAAAATGAAACAATATATAAATACAAAATATTGTGATTATGCTTATTGCAATGTACAAAATAATAAAATATGATAAGCTTTAAAAAAAACAACAAAGAGCCCTGTCTTGGTGTTTAACCTTTGCATTCATGAATGTGTATGGAGGAAATTCCTAAGGTATGAATGAAAATAAAACCAGATTGCATTACCTACATCTAGAAGGTCAGGGGTTTAGATTACTAAGGTAATGAAACTTCAGTGAGCTGCTTCAGATCTATTACATTTGTCAGGTTTTATAAGCATGCTTACTTCAAGCATGCAATTATAAAATAAAGACACTACATTTGTTGCAACTCAGCATCCAGTCCGTATAAAATAATTTGCATGTAAGTCATGAAGAAACTCCCCACTGCTGTATTAGCAAACCAACTAGAGAAATTGGCTAAATTCATTTTAAGGAGCAGAGCAAAAAGAAAGGGGATCCTCTTATCCTAAAGCAACATATATGCAAATTTTTATATAAAGAGATGAAGTATACCACAAAGACAACAGGATTTTTGTGTACTATGACTTTATAGTTTTCTCATGACTTTGCATTAACTATTTCTTCACTTTCAGTATTGTCATTCTGCAGAAATAGCATATAATAAAGATGAACATGACTGAGAAATAGCAAAATGTGCACATTTTTTGCCGATTTCTTTCCTCTCCTTTCAAGGACACTTAGGTATATTATAAATCAAGACAAGGACTTTGTTTCCTATGAGAGCAAGGCAGACCAGCATAAGTGATGGCAGGTTAACATCTAGTTACTGGAATAAATACTAAGCACACTTACTTGGTTTTGACCATTCCACTTCTATAGCAGTATGATTAACAGCATGTGCAATGAGGATACTTCCTTTCTCTGGTAATCCTGCTAATGTAGTAGCTATCATTTCTTCACTTGATGTATATCCTGCCTCGTTGTGCACTATGAGCTTGTACTCGTATGTTGTGTACCTAAGACGTTTTAAAAATAATTAAATGGAACAAAAAATGCAGACGTAGAAAAGATTTGCTGTAAACCTTCTGCCCATGCCAAAGTTCTGCTGTTTCTTCCACTTGGTCTGAAAAATTCAGCTTCATGGTTTGCATCCATGAAGACTCTGGAAGAGATGTCTACTTTTTTTTAAATAATTCAGCATGATTAACATGGTAACAAAAATAAAACACATTATTCCACTTCTTCATAGTTGTAGCTTCTGAGGTGTTGAGAGATTACAGCTCAGTTCAATATGTAATTACAGCAGTGGCAACCTGCCAAAATTTGGATCAGAATTTAATCAAATGAGACTTTTTTTCCTCTTTTGGGAAACCCATTGATTTTAACTTGCAGAGTCTCATTAGTAAAAGTGATTCACCACACAGCCAGGACTCTCCCACCTCAAAAACATTAAAAAA
>JANHGN010009713.1:30805-40805 GCA_024605025.1 Megaceryle maxima
TTACCTCAAATGAGGACCATTTGGCCTTAATGGTGGTTGCCAAGATATGGCAATAAAGGACTCACTGATTGGAATCACAGACAATGGACTGACACTCTGAGGAACTGTTGAAGGTGTCATCACACTTGTAGGCAAACTCTCCGTGCAGCCTCCTAGAAAGCCACCACCTCCAGAACAAGCTACTATGGTGACAGAGTAGTTTGTATAGGGTATAAGATCGGTCACCAAATGACTTAACACTGAAGTGTTCCCAGTAATGACAATTTGTGGATCAGGCATACGAATCTCATAGTTAAGGATTTCGCCATTCTGTATCAGAGGAGGTTTCCATGAGACCTGAAGGAGGACAAAAGGAAACAAACAAAAGATTAAATAACAGACTTCTTAAAGTCAGAATGCAGAAATATAGAAACATCACACCACAAATGGACACAAGTGGTATATAAAGGTGTGCTTTTACTTCTTCGTCAAAACAGACTTTGCATGTGACCTTTAACTGAAATTTTATTTTTAAAAGTACATCAGTTAGAAATCTAACATCCTTTGAGTTAGAGTTGCACTTACAGTTGTAGTAATTGAAAAATCTACTATGCAGTTTCACCAGCAAAATGTGCGTATGCCACTCAAAATTCTGCAAGTAGTTCAAATGCATTAGCAAAAGTACACTAATTGTGATAAGTACCACTGTCATTTATTTTCTCAGGGTATATTAACTGATGTGCTCATCTATTAATGGCAGAATAAAAAGAAATCTCATTTTGCATTTGCACAATTTTCAGAAATATGTAATTGCATTAGCTCCTCTATATATGATGAAATATGCAGGTTTTCCCTTTTATTTTTCACTTATAAATTACACTGGTAAGTATCAGAAAAAGAACAGGCACAATTTTCCCTTTTTAGAACTATAAAATTATGCTGCAAAAAATTGATCACAAAAAAAAAAAAAATAGAAAAAAAAAGGAAAAGCAAACAAAATGGAAATTACATACAGAATTCATGTTACATATACACATACCACTACACTTAATGTGGTTTTACTCTTACTAAACTGAGGTTTAGGTGTGTGTGAGGAGGGGAGGTAAGTTTTTCTTTTCTTAACTACAGTATTCTATATATTTATTCTCACCAGTTCAAGTGAGAAATCACAGTCAAATTGTTGTACTATCAAGTGCAAGGATGGTCTCAATTCTTTTTTAAGGCTTTTTGCCATGGTATCGTAACAGAGGGACTTCAAACTGACACAAGGAGGACATGTAACTGTATTAAGAATCTCAAAGTTTCATAAAGGTAGCGTAATAGCATATATCAATCCTTAATCCCTTAGAAGTCCCAGTCTAGGAAGTGAACCAGTTTTGCTTTGCTCATCTCTGGGACTGTTTTCCTTGCCATTGGCTCACTCATCTATAATGACTGCTGATTGTTTTCCTTTCAGGCATGGGATAATAAAGGATTGAGTCCAACGTTGTAAAGAACACAGAAATTGAGAAAATCTAGATGAAGGTACATGGAGAATAAGATGAACAAAGATAATATTGAAATGTTAAATAGTAATACCATGATACTTTAGTGTAAATTGAACTTTTTCCTTAAATCTCTACAGCCTCCAAAGTAAGTATCTTTAAAAAGATTTATGCACAATTACACACGGTCGTGGAAATAGAGAAGCTTGATTTATAAAATTATTTTTACACGACCCTTGGGAATTAGGAAATGCTATATCTTAGGTACAAAAGGACCTCTTACACCATCAGACTTGTAAGAAACCTGGCAGCAAAAAACTGGAGAAAGCTGAAGGATTTTGATAACAGAATCTGGAATACTATTAAACAGAGAATTAGAAACAGGGTGATCTTGAGTAAAGACAGCACAAACAAGATTATTGGTGCCTACATAGGAAAGGCTTAGCTCTGGCTAATTATCAAATGCTGTATTCAGATTTCTGTTACTTCTGGCCCCAAATCACAATCAAACAAATAAATAAAATTGATAAAGCAATGCAAAATTTCACAGAAGGTAGTAGTTGATTCTGCACCATTCTCACAGACAGTGAGCAAAACTCTTATTTTGTGAAGTACTTCATGTAATTTAGCTATAAGCTTAGAAAAAACATAGAAGACTGGATGATTAGGATCAACCACAGAATAAGTTTTCAAGTGCAAGAATGTGTTGGTTTTGGGCTGGGATAGAATTAATTTTCTTCACAGTAGCTAGTATGGGGCTATGCTTTGAATCTGTGCAGGAAACAGTGTTGGTAACACAGGGGTGTTTTTAGTGAGCAGTGCTTACACACAGTCAAAGCCTTTTCTCCTCCTCTCACTACTACATCAGTGACTAGGCTGGGGGTGCACAAGAAGCTGGGAGTGGACACAGCCAGGACAATGGACCCCAACTGCCCAAAGGGATATTCCGTACTATATAATGTCATGCTCAGCATATAAAGCTGGGGAAGAATAAGGAAGTGGGGGATGTTCACAGTTGTGGCATTTATCTTCCAAGTAAC
Organism: Megaceryle maxima; assembly: GCA_024605025.1. Taxonomy (NCBI): domain Eukaryota; kingdom Metazoa; phylum Chordata; class Aves; order Coraciiformes; family Cerylidae; genus Megaceryle; species Megaceryle maxima. The sequence goes on from JANHGN010009713.1 coordinate 33,309, forward strand.
TGTTACATGTAATGGAGCACTGCTTTCCTGAGACGGCTGAACTGCCTGCCAATGGGAAATAGTGAATGAATACTTTCCTTGCACACACAGCTTTCCTTTACCTATTAAACAGTATATATCTCAAACCATGAGTTTTCTCACTTTTACCCTTCCATTGTGGAGGGAGGGAGTGAGCGGCTTGTGTGAGGCTTACTTGCCAGCTGGAGTTAAGCCACAACAAGGTAGAAGAAAGCATTCGGGCCAGTACACTTTTCCAATCTTGGTGCTTTTTTGTTGCTACCGTATTGCAAACACCGAATGCATTGTATATGTCACAGAAAGAGGGGAATGTACATGATTCACTTTTATTTTCAGCAACACATCTCTAAAGTTGATGGAAGAAGCACAGAAGGCTTTAAGGTCTGACACACTACAGCAAAACACCCATTTCTGCAACAGTGGTTATGTTATTCTTTTTTTAAGTGTAGCACCTATCCTGAAATTCTGCCCTGAAATGTGACTAAAGATTTATTTATTTGAGGTCCTTTTTAGGAATGCTAATAAAGTAAATTTGTCATTATCAGTGAAAAAAACCCCTCTTGTTTAATGCAAGATGGCTTCTAGTAAAAGAACTATGTCAAATGCTTTGGAAAAATACTGTCTTAAAATATTCACCTAGTATAAAATCTTGTTTTATTTCCTCAAAGACAGGAGGAATTATTTTTCAACATTACATTTTAGATGCCTAACTTTTATGTGTAAAACCACAAAATTACTCTAATAGAACACACATGCTTCATGGGGCTTACACTTGGAAATCTGTCTCTGTCTTCTTTTTTCTTTTTTTTTTTTTTTCCCTAAGAGAAATGAAAACCAGACTGAACACTACAAATATTCAGTGAGCATCATGACCCAAAATGCAACCTTTTTTGTCTGGGCATGGGTATCTTCATGCAAAGATAAGTAGATCTGTTATTAATTTAGCTAGTATTTTCTTAAACAAGATAAAGAGATGACCAAGGATACTTACAGTCACTGCTGTGCCACTTGACTTCTTTTGAATTACATATGTCACCTGGGAATGATGGGACATGCAGTCTCTGACAAAACTCTCTTGTCAAGAGGCAAGCAACTGCCTGACACATACTGTGTAAATGAAGATGATGGAGCCAGCCTGGCTAACACACACGTGGCACCACTGGACCTCTTCTCCACTTTGATGTGCCAAGGTCTGAGGTAAGAGCTTGGCAATGCATGAAAGCAAGAAAGCTCACTAGACAGGTTATGTTGGAAGCAGTAACAGTTTGTTCATTGATTTGAAGCTCATCACTGAGACCATGAAAGAGGATGCCCATGAGGAAGAGAAAATAGGGTAACTACTGGGAGAGATTAACTGATTCAATGTAATGACTCTGGAAGCTGTCATTTAAAGATCAAAGCACCTTATTTTCTCCACCACAAAATTTAAAGGGACAGAAATTAGTCTTTTTTTTTTTTTTTTGACAGCAGTTGAAACACTGCAATTTAATTCTGAGCTATATGAAGAGAAGCATTGTCACATGGATAACTATTTTACTAGTTCAGGTCTGGCATCAACAGTTTGCATTTAAATCAGCATGTTTGGCTTCATTTTATTCTCATTTCTCCTAGCTACAGCTTGTAACATCTACAAACAGAATGTAATAAATACACTACTGAGAGCTTTTCACTGTTGGTCTCAAAGCATGTTGTAAGTCTCAAATTGCAAGTATTATTATTACAGTTTTACAGATGAAAAGACTAAATCCCAGACTAAGTCACATATCAGAAAGACACAAAACTGAAAACAAAGGCCTGCTACCCTAAATCTGCATTCTAGCCACTGGACTGTAGTCTTCTGTCAACCCACCAGCCCCTCTCCTTCCTCCCCCTCCACCATGAGTAGCTGAGAGTTGAATTTCCTCATGATTTCTTATCTGTCTTAACAGAAATTATAGTGGAATTCAATCAAGAGCCAGTATTACACCAGAAAAGCAAATCCTGACAGAGGTCACTGGTAATTATTCTCATACACATTGCACATGAATTACATACAACTTCAGCAAGCACTACCACTGAAGAATGGCACGATCAAGTTTGCAGTAACAGATTGCTACTACAAAAACTTACAGAAGTGCTGAGCTTGAGTAGTAGAAAACCAGAAAGAACATTTATTTATGAACCTAAACATCTACTACAGTAAAGTGTTTAAGCTATGCCAAAGGCAGAGGGATAATGCTGATGAACCCCTGATTAGTTCACCCCACTGTATGATCTGTACCAAATGAGCAAGCTGTGCAAGAAATCACAGTCCTGAAATGTGGAAAACCTCTAGTGTGCAAGTTAAGGTTGTACCTATGGGTGTTGGGAGTATCCTAAGTTGCTCAAGCAGCACTTATGTGGCAAATAAACCAAGGTCTCACTGACCTTAGCAGCATTACAAGGCAATCTTCACACAAGGATTGATCACTCCTAAACAATTTCCCCAGTGCACCAGGCATACCTGCATAAAACTGGAAGTGTGGTGAATAAAGTCCAAACTCTTTTTTTTCTCCCCAGTGAGAAGCTGCTATCTGGGCTTATTTCCTCTCCCTTTAGCATACAAGGCCTGGGTTTCAGGGTTGTTCATATTCTCAAAATGATGTTCTTAGACAACATCAGTCTGAAGTATTTTGAGAATGAAATAGCAGAGGGGGTTTTAACCTGGAAGAGAGGCCTTTGCAGCCTCATTCACTACTACACAATGTTCTGAAGAGGTCAAACACTGAAGGATCACCTCTGTTAGTCACTGACTTCAGTGACCATGGAATTATTACCCTTGCACCCAACATTCTTTAATCAGAAGCAACTTCACAGGACAGTAAGCAATAATGTGTGAGAGGAAAAAATTACTCCAGAACATGTACCTATAACTGCAATTCCATAGGACGAGAAAATGGATAAAGAAAACATCTTATTTTTTCAGATATGATGCCCAAACTGTACCTACAGGGTATATTGCCTTAAATGTGTTAGTGGTACCTACTCCATACAGCTGAAATCTTTCTTGTGCATATTTGGGTCCCAACCTATTTGCAGGACAACAGGTATTTAGTAATCTGCTGTCCAGCTTCTGGGCTAATGAAGAGCAGAAATAACTATAAAAATAGAGCCTCTTTTATATGTGTTTGCCCACTTGCATAAGCAATTTACTAGTCATATTTGAGAAATAGCTACTAGTTTATCACTTTGTAGCAATAAAATAAAATCTTCTGCAAAGAAAAATGCAGACTGCAACTCTCAAAGATCCTATGGCCATCAGACTGATGACATTGTTAAATCTGTAGAGTGGAATACCACCTTTCTCTGTGGCAGCTTCTTGTAATACAAAGAAAAGAATGGGAGATGAACTGTAAATTAAGTGATTGCCATCTCTGAGGATAGCAAACATGGAATTATAAAGCCTACAACTCCTCTTCAGTCAGAGAAGTCATAAGGAAATACTTATGAAAAAGAAATAATCTATAGAAAATCAATGACATGGTATTTAATCAGTAGGCAAAAAATGAAATTAGAAAGAAGAATGTCAATTTGGAGCTACAGAATCACCACATTCCTTCATTTTAGCAGGCAACATATATAACATATATTAAGAGAGAAGTCAATGAAATCATCATAATTTTTTATTTTTCTCATTTTGTATCTAATCAAACTGGAGAAAGCTTCTATAACTGATGTTATCATGAAGGAATAGCATGGCACAAGAACTGTATGTCAATGAGGTACTTATTTCATACAAACAGGGTGAAACCATTCTCTTATAACCTATCTAACCACCAAAAAGAAAAAGGAAATAACCTTTTCCCTTGAAAGAAACATCAGAATGCCATACAGCTCATGCCAACTTCTATCTTGAGAAAAATAAGTTACACAAATGACAGGAAATGGCTGCAGCTTCTTATCTAACAGTGATCCATTGGTGGCACTGGTCAGCAAGGGACAACAATACAGGCAAACATGGGTCAGCAAGTCTCCAGTTAAGCCAACAATCAAAACTACAGCTGTCTTCCCCAAGCCAAAGCCCTTAAGGGAGAATCAGAGCAGAGAATCAAGATAAGTCTTCCTACTGAAAGTTAAATTGCCAAAGTTTTAGAATTTGCATATTACAGTTAATTTAGTTCAGTGCACACAGCCACATAATGCTTTTCCTACACAAAGAGCTCCTTTAAATAATTATTCACTCTGTAAACCAGCCACTTTCTCAAGCCACTCAACCTAGTTACATTCCCAAACATCATACTAGTGTGAAGTGTGAGATTGAAGCAGCACATCAATTGCAACCCTCACAAGAAAAGGAAACAATTTCTTTTATACTTCTGTACATTAGGGTATAGCAAATCTTGTGTAACAGGAATAATGTTCACGGCATTGGCATATACTAAATAAACGGCTTTAGCATTTGCTGAATACCTCCACTTCACTTTGTCATTTAATAAGCCACAAAAGCAGTTTATTGCACAGTATACTCTGCTACCATGAACATTATCAATTCAGCAAATATTAAAAAATACCATGCAGGTGTCACAAAAATGGGTATTTTAAAAATTATTGACAGCTTTACACTTTCTTTCACACAAAAGAAAGCAGGCTAAAGTTATGGAGAGATATCAGTCCATTCTGATTAAGACTAAACGTTAAAGGAGCACATACACATCAGAAGAGTTTATGCCAAGAGTGACCTGCTGTGCTGATATTATCCTCCTTGTGGAGCAAAAGCTTTGGTCTGTGAAAATAAGCTGTATACTCAAGTGAGTACTATCCCAGAGCACTTTGAATTCTACACATCCTCAAATCATTTACATTGATTCTATGACTAAATAAAGGAATGGAAATATGTTTCTCTTTTTCTGTAAATTCTCTGTTTCCAGTAGAAGTAAATATTTGCGCTCATGGTTTAGGGATTGGTTGCACTGACAGCTGAAAGCCTCTATTGATTTGCAACTGTGGCTTGGTAAAGGAGCCTCTTGCTAATCTTTCCCACAGTGCCCTTCCAATACTTTCCACTCTAACCTGGGAGGACAGCTCTCTCTAGGACAAGAGGTAATTAAAATGTCCTTCTCAAAGAGACAGCTTGTTTTCCATTCTTTGCTTAAGAGTTACCATTTTAGACACCAATAAAATGAGAGCATTGTACAGCACAAGCGTGATGTATGCACTGCAGGTGTGGTGGGCTTGACCCACTCAGGAGGGAAAGTACGCCTTTCTGGGACTCTTACAAGATTTTAAAGGCACTAATGTAAAGCAATCCCAAACCAGATCCATCTTATTTCCACACAGGAAAGCTTTTCAACTACTAAGTGGCAATCCTTGCACAGTACTTCACAGTCCTGCCTGTGCAACTAGTATACTTGTGGGGTGAAGGGACACAAGGGGTTTACAGAATAGCTATTCATATATATACTCTAGTTTGAAAGAACAGGGCAAAAAAAACCTGAATGGTTTTAAAACAGGTGCTACCTTGTTCTTCATGTATTCTCCTAGTAAAGGACATTCACACAGGCCACAAGACAGCCTCAGTGCCATGGCACAGCCTAATGGGTGGTCTCAGTTTTCCTACTCTGATGGGTACTTGTAATAAAATTGAACAGAAGTAAACAACACCACTACTAGTGAGCTAATCCCTTTGACAGACCTGTAAGAAGACCAATAAGTAAGATGAAAACCCAGTTGCTTCCTCTGGTGTTCCCTTCTGCAAACAGAGCTCTTCTGCACCTATAAGTTTATTTCATTTTTTGAAGAGAATGTAAATAATAATAATAATAGAAATAAATAAATAAATAGAAAGGATAACTAATCTCTTGTTGTCCTGGACAAGGACAAGAAGACATGGAATACTCTCTGCACAGTAACAATAGCAAGTATTCCCAGCCACCAGTTATGATGACACCAAATTAAACAACACTAAGTAAAATAAAATACATGATAACTTAGAAGAATTTATGTCCATATCAGCAAATGATATTGAGAGAGAGAGAGAGAGAGAAATTTTGCTGAATGACAGATACTCAGAAGAGAGTATATTTGGAAAGGCATACACAAATGTCACTTCTCTCAATTAAATGCCACCACCTCGAATTACTTGGAACATTTTAATTTAAATATTTAAAATCAGGAAAAATTAACATTAAGACTGAGTCATGGAAATAAAAGCATCCAGGATTATTATTTAGGCTCCAGGGGGATCTTATAGTGACCTTCCAGTACCTGAAAGGGGCCTATAAGAAAACAGGGGAGGGTTTATTCTCAAGGGTTTGTAGTGAAAGGATGAGAGGTAATGGCTTTAAGCTAGAAAAGGGTGAATTTAGGTTAGACATTAGGAAAAAGTTCTTTAATATGTGGGTGATAGGTCACTGGAATAGGTTGCCCAGAGAGGTGGTGGAGGCCCCATCCCTGGAGACATTCAAGGCAAGGCTTGATGAGTCTCTGAGCAGCCTGACCTAGTTGGAGATGTCCCTGCTTATTGCAGGGGGGTTGGACTAGATGACCTTTAAAGATCCCTTCCAACCCAATACATTCTATGATTCCATGATTCAGCATTTTTGATAGAAATTAGTCTTAACTGACTGAACAAATATGTATCGCCAGGTAGAAAAATCAAACCTGAGACTACAAGAGCAGTAGTGACACAAAATACAATCACCACTCATACAGAAGGTCAAACAGCGTAGATGTCAAAGGGCTTTAAAGAGCTTTGAATGTTAGAAAGACTGGATATTAAAATGCTAGATAGACTGGACATGAAGAAGGAAAAAAAAACATTTGAACTCTTTGGCAAGAAAAGAAAAAAAACTTAAAAAGCATTGTTATGTTGAAATTAAATTATTACAGAGTGAAGACTGCACTACCTGATTTCAGGTTTCAGAAGAAATAAATGATCAAACTGACTTTCAGTATTGGTAGATTACTTAATCTTGGAGCTGAGCTAAAGAATGAAATTACAACTGAACACACATCTCTGATCTCAACAAAAGACATCCGGTAAAGAATGACAAGGCCTCTGATAACTCATGAGCATTTAAAATTAGGATTGAGTGTTGACTGAACTTGCAGAAAGAAAGGATATGGGTAAGATGTAAAATTATTATGCCCCTATCACATTAACTGAAGCATTAAAGGTTGCAGTAAGTTCTTTGTGCTCAGAGTTGAAGACAACGTGCAAAAGCTCATGCAAAAAAATGTGGACATGGGTATAAACATGCCATTGAACTAGGACTATTGTTTATTCAAGATTACTGCTTCTGGTAAATCCATGAAAAATACTCAACTATAAATTGTGATGGATATTAAGATATATCTACAGAAGCACAGAGGGGAGACTCCTGAAAGTAGATCACCCAAATCTTCAATAAGGAGCCTGGCAATTCATCACAATTTAAAGTGGTCGATCACTATTAATTCTTACAGTAACCATTGTACTCATACTGAACTCACTTGCGATTAATGTAGAGGTAACATGCAATT
>JANHGN010009713.1:43673-68395 GCA_024605025.1 Megaceryle maxima
AATAGCCATAGGTTTGGGGATTTTGAGGGGTTAAATTTCAAATGCTAAGCGTTGAAAATTTAAAATTCATTAGTGATTGTCCATTTGCTAAGACTCCAAGACACATGACATAGCATATGCTGAATTCCATGGAAGTCAACAATACCATCATTTAATTCCTAGTGAAGCAGTATATTGTCCAAAACACAAGAAACATTACCTCTATAGGAAGAATAATTTAGTTCACTAGAAGTTAGATAATTCCTAATATTTTTTAAGTGAAAAGATAAAAGGGAGGAGGGGGAAGGAATCCTAGAACAACAACAAAAAAAAAATCCAGCACAATGTGTGTCTCCTACATTTTAGAATAACAGCTAAAGCAGTCAGAAGTCTTAATTCTCCTCTTACATACAGAGAGAGGTAAATCAGGGTTATTCCACTGATGCTTGTGGCAACAGTGATGCAAAATTGGGATAGCAAGCTTTTTCTTTTTGTTTTCTTTTTTTTTTTTTATTTGAAAATGTAGTAAGTTTTTTTTATTTCTTTATATGATGTATCACAAAGCAACTCCATAAAATTCATCCATATCACATATTCTGTTCTACAAACAGTGATAATAAGGATGGAGTTCTATATTTAATGCTTGTGCACTGTAGGATTAATTTAGATCTCTGAATTTACAAGTCTAAAAGATGATCTGTTGTAAAGAGCAATTCAATTATATTTGCATGTACTCTTGGGCACAATCAATTAGGTCATAAGCTGGAATAAAATTTGGTCCATTATTTAGACTTCAATGAAAGATGGAGAGGTAAAGATTTAAAGCTGATTTAGCTATTTATTCTGTAAATCAAAACTTTTGCTGGGGTGAAGGAGGGGAAAGAGGAAAATTTGCTTTGGAATTGAAGACCTCGAAAATAAGTTGCTGCAAATTGCAGTTTAATGGGGGTGTGTGTGGGAGGGGTGTTTGAAAGATACAATGTTTACACCACTGAGCTACAAACTTCCATTTTATGTAATTATAGCTCATAAATAAGCTATCACACAGTGAGATTTTGCAGAAGGGAAACAAAACAAAACAAAAAACCCACAAAAATTCAACCAACCAAAAAATTCCAAAACAAAACCAAACCAAACAAACAAAAAAACAACCCCCAAACCAATCAAGCAGTTTGTTGTAAGGAAACAGATAAGACTTTTTATTCCTACTAAGTTTCTGGCATTACAGGTGAAACATTCATGGTAATTAGCTGAACCTGCACTTCAATTCCTCCAGAGTTTAGACATATTCCTTAAGGACAATTTGTAATGTATGGGAGGAGCTGTCAGACTTAAACTTTGGGTCCCCCTAGTCCACCCCCCTCCCCTTAAAAAGGCATATTTTGGTAGCTAGCATACCTACCCACACATTCCCTACTGCCCTTTTAAAAGAGAGACTTTTAAGACTCTGAGTTCAAACAAGACATTTGAGAGATGCTTAATTGGCCCCACTGGATGAGAAAGCATTAAATCCTGGTCCCCAACACTCATTCAGTGTAGCTTCTTTTTAAATGGCAAGCAGAATCATCTAATTCTATATACAAATCAACTAGCACAATACTGGTTGGTTGAAAGGGTCACCACAATTATGTAAAACATGAGTATTAACTATAATTGGGATAGTTTGCTAATACAATAAAAAGCTCTGCACATGAGAAAAGTTATGCTCACAGCAGTAGCTATCACTTTCTAAAGTAAGAATTCATGGATGAAGTGACATGAAAAAGATGGTTATAAAATTTTAATGGAATGATAAAAGGCAAAAGTCAGCCTCTCTGCTGAATTCTTAAAATCCCTATCTATCACAATCAGATCCTTAACTGTAAAATCAATGTGGAGTATAACATGTTGTCAATGTGGTTGTCACTGGAGGGAAGTCTGCAAAGTATGACAGCTACACAGCTCAGCCTGACAATGATGAAAATAAAATCACAAAGCTTTTTACATGGATGTAATTGTTTATAGAAGTAACTACTGAGCATTTGAACAGTGGGCATTTTTTCCTTAAGATCCTTAGTTCATATTTCAAACCATTTCATTACAGTAATAATACTAGAAGGTAGTTTCATTTTGGCAAATTATCTTTTATGGCAGGCTATTTTGCTCATCTGCTTCAAAAGTTCAGACTCAACTTAGAAGGAAGGCACAAAATTGTCACTAATCTTTTTTAATTCCCTGACTAGAACCACGCATTTGTTTACTTATTGTACAGACTGAGGGAGCAAGGAGCTATACTCTCATAGATGTATTTCAGGGGAATCTATACTTTTATTAATATACTGAGACATGTACCCGGGCTACTGCCCTTTAAAGCTAATGAGAAATACCTGAATTGCTGGGAAACTCTCTCACTAATTCTGTGCCTTTTATTCTTGAATCATTTACTCTTTTCAAGAACATGGACAATACAATTATTCGTATTAACAAAATATGATGTCTTTCGTATACTACCAACTGTATCCAGCAGAAAGCTGTGTAGCTCTGAGCACAAGGGACCCCAAGAATCTTTTATCACATGAGATCACACAACTTGGAAGTTGTTAAGCTGTTCATGCAGTGACATGCAGTCCCTATGAACCTCTTCAAATACATATTAAGAGCTGTCTTCAGAGTATTCAGACTTTTTGCCCTCTACTGCTCCAAATGCACATTGGTTCCAAAACTTCAGTCTACCAGTTAAGGAACTTCTAATTCCTAATCTATAGGTATGCATGGGCAGTTTGTACTAAATAGTACAAACTCATATGATCATATCTGCCACGATACTACTTCAGCTTAATTTGTTCTTCTGACCTTTTGCTATACACCCTGTCATGTATTTCACATTACTTTCTCTTCCTTTTATCACCTCATCAGGTCTGATCTTCTCTTCCTTGTTTCCTTTTATCTTCCTTGAGCATGGGTGACCATATTCACATCAAATAACTAAATTATATGGACCTAATCTACATAGCTACAATAAGAGACTTGTCTTCTCACATAATGAATATAATCAGCAGAGAAAGCAAGCATTTCCAGAAACTGAGAACTGCATCATCTACCCTCTTGTCCTGCATTATCTCTCTATTGTCTACATAAGGAAGCTTTAAGAGAATAGGCCACCTCATCCTGGAACCAAAGCTTTCTGGTAAGCATGCCAGAGGAGCACACCATAGCACTCTATATGACAGGAGTAACACTTCCGTGTTTTGTGAAGGAATAGCTCCTCTGATACAGTGCAGGTAGAGTCCTTCTTATTTTTTTAAATTGCCTTTTTTTTTCATCTCTAGCAACTTTCATGCATAATGATCTCAAGTGACTGCTTGAGTGTACTTTTGCTTATTGTGAATAAACATTGGGCTGGCCTATAGCTTCTTTATACATAACAGAGATGTACTTGCAGTCAGTTATGTAAGAAATAAAAAATAAAAACTTGGATTGCCCAATCAGCAACTTGCAAAATCTTCTCTGTCAACTAGTATAATCTAGGCACTTCTGAAAGGGCTTCAGTAAGAGCAATTCATACTGGAATTATACTGTGACAGAACTGAAATGTAGCCAATGCAAAGAACACGCCAGTGACTGAGATGTCCTGCTGTACACAACTCATTGGACTTCAGATAGTTTCTGGGACACTCAAAAGAAAAGAAAGGAACAGGCACCTTTTCTCTATTTGCTAGCTTAAAACTTGTCCAAATCAAGATGGATTTTCTCAGGTGCGTTTTCTAGTATTTTTCTCATTTGTGAATTATCACTCTGATCAAAGATTACAGTGTGCATATTGCCAATATAATTTTGCATATCATAAGGTTATACCATAAGAATGTATCAGCTGCCATTGGACTACCTTCAGCTAACTATAGCCAACTCCTTTACAGCTTCCTTATCAGACAGTTTAAAGACTTCCCATAACTTAACTGAGCTCTTCTTTTTTATATCTAGGAAATTTAATTTTATTTCTGAATGCAGTGCATGAAATTATACTCTCAGTTCAATGGCACATACTGACTTCTCAATTCAGTGGTGATTACACTGATTGTAAGAGAATTCTCCTAAATTTACATTCAAGTTACTGAAAGCAAGATCTAATCCAGAAACTAATTCATCAACTGTTTCTGTTTGTCTGGCAGGAAATAGTCTGATGTTTTACTGATCAAGATCACTGGAACAAATATCTTTTCTTAGCACATGTTTAACAGGTTTTTAAATATTCATGGGATATGTACATTATTGTTATCTATCATGGGCAGGTTAGACTTTAAAAGAAATGCATGGAATCACTTGCTAGGGCCGCACTCGTGTAAATGGAAGTATTTGAAAATTATTTATCTTGCATTAAAAAATACCCCAAACCTACTAATCTCTATATAAAGACATTTTATTATCAGCTACAACAGATTTTTGTGACAGCATTTGCTAATTTTTCCTCAGTCATTCTTAATATCCTCCTAGTTTACTAAGTATTTATTGTAAGTATGATATGCAGATATAGTGTGAAATCATCAGCTTATATTAGTAGAACTCTATTGACTTTATAAGTGGATGCGTTGATTTACATCTATTGCTATCAGGTGTATGTGCATGTAAACACACACTTGTGCATATAGTTTATTCCTACTGAGATTTTATGCTTTGGTGAAACAAAAATGATGTATATTCACTGCATAAAATTCAATAAGAACACGTGTACACACATATATTTCAACACAGTGAGAGATATGGGAAATTTCTACTGTCAAGTTGTACTTAAAAAGTCAAAATCTATCGGTTAGCAGAGGCAGAAAACTAAGCGTACTTTTGCAGCAAACTGTCAGTATAGGCAGTTTTATAATATACTGAAACCTTGACAGAAATACTGCTTATATCCAATGACAATCTTCCAGTGTCAAGCAATGGAGTCGAACATCCTTTTGGAGATGGCAGCCCTCCACAGTGACACCAAAGTCTGAGTTCTTCATCATCACTGAAAGTTGGAGTTTTCTGTTATAAATTCAAGGGTTGTTGGAACTGGGGACACATCAACATATATTCTATAGTAGTACCAATGCAAATGGAAGGGGACATTTTAAAGAAAATAATTTTCCTTATGGGAGATGTTGAGTTTATAACTGAACTGCAGAAGTTCGTTTTAAGCTAAGGAAAAAGATGCAGCATCATAGCTGAAGAGGTGAGGAGTTTGTTAATCTCACAATATTTTAATTGCATAAACACTGGCAGAGACATTATGTATTGGCATTATATTTTTTGTTTCTTGTTCTTAAATTTCCTTTGGCAACATCTACCTTCCATACTAACTTAACGCATTTTTGCAGGTATGTTTTGCAAGCTAGTGCACAAAGACTATCCAAATTTTATGCAGCAGGTAACTTCTACATATATGTTCAAGAGGACTATAGGAATGCATGTCCTGTGTAGGCCTTCTGCCCTATTTCTCATCCCCAAAAGAGAATTTTAAAATTCTACACCTACTAATGTGGTCAAAAAATAATTGTTACATATACTAAAAAGTGATGCCTTTTAAATGTGCTTCTGAGCTCTTCCTATCGAAAAAGAAACACCAATTTGTGAACTATCTGATCAGAGTTAAATATTCAGTGTAATTTACTAAACAGTTATAGGAAATTGGCTGCATTTAGACCATGAGTATAGACAAATTTAATAATATTTTATTCATATTTGGTCAAAATTACAATATTAAAGGAATTGAATCTCCATGAAGATTTTCACAGGTAGATAGCACATGACTGGTATTTAAAAACCAAGTTCAGAACTTACTCTTATTTGGTAATTACTTTTAAGTAATATGTTCATAGAAGCATTTACATCTTTGGAGCATAAATGGATTTATCAGATAAATTTCTGTTGTGAATTACTTGCTCAGCTTCAAAGAAAAATTTTTTCTCATTTTGGGAACACACATTTTCTTCTGGGCATTTTCTTGAGATAGCTAGCTATCCATTTAGAGAAAGGACTAAAATGAAGTTGAGTCACCAGCACCGAATATTTGCTACAATTATTGCATACGAGCATCAGGTTACATTTATGGTCTGAAATGGAGATCTTATACCAGTGTAAAAAAAAAGAGTAAGATCACAAGGCACTTTGGTGTGAAGGCAGAGGAAGCAACACAATAACGAAACTGCTAATGAAACATGCCCCTCCACACATGCTGTTGCCTTTTTCTGCTCAGACTTTCTTATTAAACAAGATATAACAGGAAAAGTCTCCTTAGAAAATACTAAATTCCTCTACAGTTTGGTACAATATGGTCATCCATTACTGATTAAAAAAAAAAAAAAAAAGGCAGCAAAAAATGTACTTGAAAACAACAGATTTTTCAAAAAAATTCTGCTTTTAGATATCCTGCTACATGGTAAGACAAAAACAATAGCTCAGTTTCTTAAAAAAAAAAAAGGTGGAAATTGTGTCTTTTGTATATGTATTATGTACAAGCAGCTCAAGTTTTATCTTACATATTGTGTCAGGTACAAAACGCTACACTGCCAACTAAATGGCTGTACTATATGCTGATACCTGTTTGGTAAATCAAGGGACTGTTGAATGAATTATGTGGAGTGAGTCTGCAGAACATAGAACTATTAATGAAGAAAGCGATGGGACTGGCAATGACAAACTCAATTTCAGACCAGTAGATCACCACTTTGAATTAACAAAGATCACTGGGAATGAAAAGTTCCGTTCAGCTATGGTACAGCTTATGTATTCTCAACACAGAGATAAGACAACTGTCATATACTATTAACTTCAACTTATTTTCTCTGATATGCCTGAAATCAGAATCAAGTCCCTGAATATAAAGGAATACCACTTAACAGAACTGTACTTACCGGTATATCTCAAACTAACCATATATAAACACATATGCATGGAGGGAAATAATATAAAGAAGGAAGATACTACTTCAAAAAACATACATTTAAGTAGTCACATTTTATGAAAATCTAAGACAACAAATACTTGATCCCTTCGGAGTTATTACTGCAAGTTCATATTCAGGAAGGAAATATGTTATTGTTATTTAACCAAGAAAACTAGATAACCAAAAGATATTACGAGCAATGGCAGCTGAATTGCTATTTCTATTTTCTGCTAAAGGGAGTTAAATAAGATTGGACTGCTTACTGTCCTCTGCTGTGGTCATAGAAGTCCAGTTGCTGTAAGCATTGCCATAACCATTGGAGGCAACCACTCTGATCTCATAGTCAGTGTATGGCTGAAGATCATCCACCCTGTGTTGTAAGGAAGCAGTAGGGCTGGAAAGCAAGCTACAAAGAAAAGCAGTATGAGGTATAACATTAAACATCCCAGGACCTAAAGAAAGACTAAAACATTACGTGACTTGTAACAAAACCAGCCACTCTAAAGGAAACTATATTCAATATAACAGGATGTTTCTTGCTCAGCAGTTGATGGTGGCCTTGCTATGGTCTGCGTACTCTAAAATGTCACCAGCAGAATGCCTCCGCCGCATCTGGAGTCGGTAGCTGGGTGCGCCTGGGGCGTTGTTGCGAACTGGTGTAGACCAGACAACCTGAAGACTGGTCGGAGTGGCAGATGAAAGCCTGGGAGGCATTACGCCATCTGGAGCTGTCGAAAAACATGGATGAATTAGAGCAGAGAAAACCATGGAGAACATATGCCGGGTGGAAACAAAATGTTCCATATACTGGAAAAACTGTTCCTCGGGATCAAAAGCAATGTTAACATGGTCCATTTAGTTTAACATTTTCACTACAGAACAATGCTATTTCTTCATTTTCTTCTTTCCAATACAGTTACGTGAACATCATTTTGCTAAAAGCAAACCTCCAAACACCAGGAGTAATTCAGAAGCAAAATATTCTCTATCACCTGTCCAAATGCTACTTCTCCTTGTGCCCAGCTCTGCCACCCTGAGAAGTTAAAGAAATGCTTGCAGAAACATTACACAACAAAATTGATCAGACTTTTTATCATTCAGATACCTTCATACACTTATAAATCAATAATAATTCTAAAAGAAAACAGTGGGAATTTTAAGGGGAAAAAAAGGTCTTTAAGTAAAAAAACAGAATAGATTCACCAAAGTCTCAGTCTCTAGCCTACTGTTTTGTTAAGGAAATTAATTTTTATGAAGTCCATGAACTGCAGATCAAAATGTGTCAGTAATGATACTACCAATGACCTTTAAGTGCTGCAAATTTCATTGCATGCAGTAAAAGGAACTATGCCAATTTGTACCTGTGAGTTTATGGCTTTGTTTTTTCAAGAAGAAAACAATCTGTTAAAGAAACTTTCTGTAAATAAACACATCTGGAACTTTTATATATAATGGATGTCTGTAGCCATAGCTCTGTAGCCCTTTTTCAGAGAGTTAAAACACTGGAAAGTTACTGCTTTTCTAATTTAAACTCTCATATAACAGTTTTGCTTTCCATGGTCCAGTAGTTACCATTTGTTTCTTTCTTTACTCTTTCTAACAGATTTTTTTTTTTTTTTGTTCCTGTTGTTTTATTCCTTCTGTCTATTGGAAAAAAAAAAAAAAAAAAAAACAAACCCAAAAAACAAACCAGTCTCACAGATCTGTAACTTAAGGTGTAGCTGTAAGCCTCAAGGCATAAGCTCTAAGTTTCAAGCTGAGCAAACGGTATTTTACAGTAAGTTTTATGATTTTCATTTACCACCTGTATATGAAGTGGTTACTAAGAGGGAAGAAACAGATTGTGGTATACTGTCTGAATCATTCTCTCCCTGAAACAGGAAAGGATGGAATTGGCTCAATCATTCATATTCATCAGTCATGTACAATAGTTTTTACTTATACTGTCATATACCTATGTGAGCTAGTATCTGACACTTTTTCTTATACATACTTATGACTGGGGAACTTCAAACTTCTTCAGCTCCAGCTCCAAATTGTATTACATAGAAAGGCACAAGACATGTCTTGCTCCAATCTAGAGACTTGTTTCCTTTCCCTTAAGTTCAAGGCCTGACAGTTTTCATAAGAAACCTTTACTAAAAGCTGGCTGCTGTGATACCCGAGTTATTACCAGGTATTTTACTTCTGAGAATTGGCACCTTGCCCTGCAACCCTCCTGGTTTTTTTTCCAGGACATCATGAAGTGGAACAGGATCTTCAGCTTCCCTCCCTCTCTTCCCCTCCTCTCTGTTACGATGTAAAAGACAACAAAAAATTTCAGGGTTAGAGCCAGCCTGTCCACCCTTGAATGCTCCCTCCTGTTGCTGTTATCTAGACCTAGTTAAAAAGGTTCTGGTAAACCCCAAGTAAATTTGAAATCTTCTTGTTTCTAAATGTGGTAGATGTCTGAGACTAAGGTACTACATGGTCTACAAATCCCTTGCCAACACCTTCAAGGCCAATCAAGAGCTTGTGTGCAACTAAACTCAGAGGGAAAAAGATAGTTGATTTAGCTGGAACAGCCCCCAACATCCCTCCAGCTCAGCCACTAAACCCAAACATCTGCACACCAAATGCCTCTGTATGTGAATTAAATTTCACTCTCAGAATAAAATGGAGAACATATATTTACCTCACTTAACATTGTTCTGCGTCGCAGTGTCACAGTTTAGGGTCAGGGCAGCCCCTTACTATAGTGATGCACTCTATGTTTTTTGGAGGCTGCCTGACACATATAACTCCACCGATAAGTAATCTAACACCACATAATGAAGACAATTTAAAAAAAAAAATAATATATTTGAGTAATAACCATGTCCATATATCTAATGTTGGAGTTAAGTTGTGCAACAAGGAGATTTAAATCTTATGCATGTGAAGTACAGGACTCACAAATAATCATGAATTATTTTGGCATCCTGTTATAGAATGATTACTAAAGTTGATAGCAGACAAACTCAGGCAGCACAAGAAATATAGCACAATTAATGTAAGAACTTTTAGTAGAGACTTTTAAAGTGTTTTCACAAGCTAACACTAGCAGAAAGATTCAATATCCCTTCAAAGGAGGGTAGTACTTTGTTTAAAACTCAACTGTCCGTAGCTTAAAATGCACCAGTTGTTTAAGTG
The DNA here is from genome assembly GCA_024605025.1 of Megaceryle maxima. Lineage (NCBI taxonomy): Eukaryota > Metazoa > Chordata > Aves > Coraciiformes > Cerylidae > Megaceryle > Megaceryle maxima. Next base: position 53,722 of record JANHGN010009713.1, read on the forward strand.
CATGGAGAAACTCTACACAGCAAAAAAAAAAAAGCTAAATCTAAAATTTAATCTAATTAGCTGAGCTGTAATTTGGCCAGGAAGCCAAAGTTCACATTGTTATTGAGGATACAGTGTGAGCAACATACCGAGGAGGCAAAAGCGTTAAATTTATTTCCAGTTCTGTCAGGACACATCACTTCACCTATGTCTTTAATTTCTCAATCTGTTAAATGAAGATAATAAAACTTATCCTTCTTTATAAAGCTCTCTGAGATCTACAAAGTAAAAGCTGTGATTAAGCTTTCTGTGTGTATAGTGGTGGTTATTATAGTGATACAGGAATGTTCATCAAAAAACAAAGACATAGCTTTCTAAATGTCAATAACAATTCACAGTGCGGCTGTTATTTTAACGGCGTAGGTAATCTCAGCTAAATGTTCAAATCTCTTCTACCAACAAAAGCACAACATAGGGGGGAGTAGAAAATTTGGACAAAGCTCTTTGTGAAAGTCGACTGACCTGAAGAACAAGCCAAGACTGCTACTTTCAAACTAACATGTTAGAATATACAGCAAATTTATTTAATCTGAAGGATTCCCTGTAGCTGACAGAGAACGTCCTCAGCTATGCTCTAGCAATTGTCCTCAGTTCCAAAGGAACAGGGCAGGGGGGCATGAGGGTACAACAAATAAATTGTCAATTCTCTGCTGAGTCATAATGAGAAAGGTGCTCTATTAAACTAATCACGCTTTGATCATAAAAGCTACAGAGCACTTCCCCCAAAAACGGTAATTATAAATTGCACACAAAACATCCTTTGACTATTTCAAACACTCCTCATCACCAAGGTCTTCAGTGTAACATTTCCCTCAGCTTAACCCTTTTTATCCAATCCATATTCCCGAGAGGCTCCTTACTACCCGAGTAATAACTGGCAACCAGCAATAATTCTACTGCGAATTTCTCAACAGAAGAGCCATGTATCTATCAGCTTGATATATTGTCTCTAAGATGCAATGTTGCTCAAAAAGCTCCCCTCAAGCTTTAATATGACCCTCAGGGGGCAAGCACTCCACTTGCAACTTACTGAATCAACATCTAGCCCAGTAAATCCTCACTTAGCAGGGCAGAAAGTCATGCTTTGTATATGAAGAGACTACAAAGGCAGAATAAAATGTTTAATCAGATGTCAATTCTAATCAAAGAATTAATAAACAGCTCTGCAAAATAATAAAAAGTGAAGATTGTGTCAAGCTGACAATGATATACTGTATTCCAGATACTCAGGCACATGCAGATGACTCAAGAAAGATCTGATCCCTACTCAGCCAGTAATGTGCTAAGCAGTCTTTGAAAAGCGTTTCAACTTCTTGCCTCAATTTCCTTATCTTAAACAACATATGCAGTGGTACCCAGCTTTGTAAGTATTTTTTTTTATTTTAGGACAGCAAGCATTGCATTAAAAGATTGTGCTTAATCATTTATGTTGAAAGTCTATTTTGCCAAGAGTTATTAATTATATTTGTCATATGGATATAACTAAAATTTAAATTTTCTGAAAGTGGAAGACTTTGAGTAGGGCTTTTAAAACTGATTTACCACTAGGACAATAAATTATTATTTAATTATTAAAATGTCTGCACTCTTAATCTTTAGGAAGAGGAAGAAAAGCCAGTAGAACTCAATATGATATCTGTAAAACCGATGGAAACTCACACCAACTTTGAAGTGGTGACACCACTTTTAACAGTGATATGTTGACCCTGATGTATCCAGAATATCTGCAGATAGACAACTAGAGGAGTTTGGAGTGATGTAAATGTAACTCCAATTTGCCACATCTGTATATGTAAACTATTTAGCACAGATGATGTATTTGTACCTTATCAAAATTTTTTTCATATATGTGAAAGATAACTGTAGATATTTAACTATGAAGGAGGAAAACAGTCTCTCCACTTGCTGTAACAGCAAGGAAAAGTTTCAGTCAGACTGCCTTTAGATGAATGTCTCACTCAGTCATGCCTACTCTCACTCTTTTCCAGGTTCAATTCACAAACCCCATTTCTTTATCTCATTGCAGTGGTTGTTTAGATATTCCTGATTCATTTTGTGTTTTAGGTGCCCATACTGAGCTCATCTCATTATGGCACTTTTTATGGCAATATGTTCTGCACATTGACATTTGTTTCTTCTGATTTTCCCAGGTATGCCTGTTATCTAGTTGTTTGCTCAGTCCAAATAATTCCAGTTGCTGCACTCTCCATAATTCTCAACATGGGCACGTGTTTTTGTTTCATTTAACTGAAAAACAGGGCATGATGCTGAGCCATATGTCATTTCTAGAAGGGCATGCTAGTTATAAACCTTTATATATTGGCAAAGCAGAAGATTGCTTTTTTTTGTTTCTTATCTTCAAGGGTTCATTGAAGTTTACTCTGGTTTGTTTTTTAACCCTCTTTTCTCAGTTATCTTTCCTACTCAGTATAGTGAATATACACAGTTGCTCTTGATTTTTTATTTAATATATATGTTCAATCATGTTTTCTACCTACTCAATGCCTAAAGAATGCATAGAGCATTCTTGGATTCTCTTTTTAATTTTATAGTTTCACCGATAGATGTCTTCAGTTAAAGATATATCTCCATCTAATGATACATATACCAGGGACAACACACCCCTTATTCAACACACATCCATGCACTTTGGACAATACAATGTGAAAGGTCCATGATAGCCTTCTTGCTTACCCCTCTCTGGCACACAGGGCTTAGGAAGGTGCAAGTAGAGAGACATAAATGAGTAACTTAAAGCCTCCATAAACGTCCCAGTAAATCCAAACCTGTTCACACCTCATGTTAGTGAAATTATCTTTTCAGAAGTATAACACAGAGTACAAAATTATCTTGTTCTCTATGATCTATCTTTTCTTTTCATGACCTATACTGTTTTATATAACAAATCTCTGCTATAATAGTAATTTCAGTTGGCAAGAAGTGGTTTTGTATATCTTTTAACTTCTACCATTAATCTTTAATGTTACTTGCAAGGCACAATATCACTCAGAAAAATGAAAATAAGATTTTTGAAACTTCTAAAATTTATCTTATCTGGATTGAGTATGTAAGCTCTAACTGCAAATTTTCTTCCACTTGCACTATTTGGTATCCCAAGCTGCAGAGTGTAATTTTAGTAGGGCCCTGAAAATCAACTCAAGGTTTACTCCAGGGCCTGCAGTCCTGAAGACAATTGCCTTTTGAAATCCGCAAGCAGGATTACTTCTCATTAATACTGTTATAGCAAAAACTAAAATCAGACCTCCCTCTCCTTTTAATGACCCTTTCCTCATGTACAACCTCAACATCTGCAATCCAGATATGGGTCTCAAGTAAAAATATGTGTAAGAGATGCCCTTTTCCTAAGTGTTATATTTTACTGAAGAGAACATTATAAAAATGTCATATATATTTGTCACCTTTATCTTTATATGAGAAGTAACCTGCCTTCCTTTCTTATGCTAGGTAGAAGTTTAGCCATATTACTCAGCAAGAACTTTGCTAAACTCTAAATGTTACAAAAGAATGCCAATGAGCAATTAGTTGAATGATTAATAATTTTAATACCTGTAATAAAGACATTGGATGGAATTTATAACTGCCCAGTAAAACTAATTATTCATCAGAATGTTTAAAAGGATGCCTAGCCAATAACTGTCATATTACAAAATTAATTAAAAAAAAAATATTGAGGAAAAACCATAAGGATTGGTATTACAGAATCAAGCAGAAAGCACAGTTAAACAGATTCTGTGGGCTAATGGTGACTGGGTACTGGAAAATGAAATATTATTGTCATGTAGCTTTGAGAAACTATCAGATCTGTCTCTTTGTACTTAGAGGAACAGATGTGGCAAGAGAAAAGGGAACAAGATCCTGTCTGTATTCATGCATTAGCTTCAGCTTTCTACATAAAGCAGCTTTAGAGATTAATTTCAAGACATTTTTTTAAAGGAAGAATGTTAAAGAATTTGACATCAACTTCAAAATCTTGCAGCTTCCCTTCCTATTGATATCTGCAGGCAGCAAGCTATGATCAGAGGTGGGTATGCCAGCTTCCACATTGATGGAAACATCTCTGGTGAAGAGTCTTATAGGCTTGAATGTTCTTTCTTAATGATCGCAATACAATTTCAAAGAATTGCTGGCAGTCTTTTAAGCTTTTAATTCTTGTAAACAGTTCTTAGATAGTTCTGGAAACAAGGGCTTCCTGAAAACAACAAATAAAGCAAATTTTATCTGTTTGTTGGGAAAAGACCAGGGAAGAAAGTTTAAAGTGATGCAGCTTAAAAAATATAGAAGAGCAAAGGGATAGACATAGAGGAAGCTTCTACCTCACAGAAGATTTACAAAGACAATCTCTGCATCCTGGGAAACAGGTCATACAGTGATGGGATTAAACCGGTGCAAGAGATATTTCAAATCTATATCAGACTAAACAAATAGTTTACCAGAAATGAGACAATTTATGGTTTTGAGGATAGAAGATGCACAAGATGATTTCCTAGTCATCTCTTGAACTCTTTCAACCTAATAATTCAATGTAGGGGTCTTCTATGAAGAAGGAACAATGGAAAAGGAAAAGGCAGAGTCTGAAGCATAACTTGTTGAAAAGAAACTAAGAAAATATAGTAACCTAAACTGAATGCTAAAAAAAGTGAAATATTGGAAAAGATATCATGTTCTTGTTAAATAAGAAGTCTCCTGGTTCAATTGCTAGCATTAGGTGCATTTCTGTGGTAGGAATGGGCCAGTGAACTTTTACTTACAGAACAGTCTACCCTGCTGGCAGAAAACTAAATTGTTACCAGTTGATGTGCATTTTGATAGAAGCATCAGTTTATATATTCCTAAATGTACAGACTGGAGAATAATGCATGTTGGCAAATACATTAGATGTGCAATAAGATTACCTGTAGTTATTTTTAATCCATTAATTTCTCTGCAGTACAGAGAAGATGGTGCAAAATACTACCACTTCGGATGGAATCCAAGCTTGAGAGTGTCCATAAAGAGAGAACAGATCCGACAAGATGATAGATTAGCTGATGTTAGGAAGCCACTATGCACAGCGGGTGGTGCAGTCTTACTGTATCTTGAGTGTCTTAGAGGTATCTGCAAAATCCAGGTCACTGGACTATGCCATCATTGATAAATCCCATTACAGGTTTGGTTTTGCTTCTAGTCTCCTGATGGTGCCGATATAGAACAATACTAAAGCCACAAACATAGCAAATCTGTGTTTCAGATTTGTGATGTTTTCATGCTATGAGTTTCCACAATCACTGTTTACACACCTTTGTTTTCTGCAAGAAGCTTGCAGAGTTCCTGAAAGCTTCTGTATGCTCTAACTTAGCTAATCTTCTAAATATATCTTTATGAAATATATGTTTATGACATATGAGAAGAGCAACCAGTTCTTGGATATTTTGTTCATACATCAAGAAGTTCCACAGGCATGCACTAGGGAATATGTTGTCAAAGAAACCATGGAATTTTATCTTCTCATTTCCCATTTTCTCTAAGGTGTAGGTCCTTATCACAACAATATCAGTGTCTTCTATGTCACTGCACTGAAATAAATATATTCCCACTGAAAGTCATGAAGGAACTTCAGAAAATAGGAATGTACAAAATCTCATCAATGTTACAAAGTCTAACTTTGCAGACTGGGAGACTCCTCTTTGCTTGCAAGAAGTGTTGTTCACCTAGATAGTGGAAGTAATGCCCTTAAAACACTGACTACAAAATTCTTTGAAAATTTACCTCCTGTAGTTCAATCAAGCGCCTTCTAAAATTTTGCTTCCTGGAAGTCTTTTTCACTAGCAACCATATTCTCACAAATGGAAAAAAAATAATAATATCAGTTACTACTTTGCCTGCAACATCAAGCTATTAAAAAACATATTATCTTTTCCTGTTCACCTGAGTTGGACAAGGCTGAAAACAAAAATGCCAAAGCAACAATACCTATTAAGCAGAAACTGGGTTTTGTTTTATCTTAACCTGCTTACTAATTCACTCTAAGGCATTCAAAGCATATAGCCTTTGAAGTAGCCTATACTCTCTAGTTTTCTTCTGCAAAATACAGAGTATGTCAGGTTCAGACAAAATAGCAAAAATGACTGTATATTTTATTAAAAGCCTATATTTTTTCTCTCTCTCTTTTTAACAAAAGTCTAATTTAGTTGTTGTTCCCTTAGGTACAAAGTACACAGTCCATAATTCATTTGATATAAAATGTCAGTTTAGATTTTTGCACTTCTTTGATAAATAAGAAAAAAACATGTACATTTCAATTTCTTTCTACGAGGTTTTACTAGCAGAAGTCCCCCTCTCATTGTGCTGCTCAAAGACCTGTGTGTTAAATTAAACATCAAGATTCAGAAACTGTAGGGAATGATATTTCCAAGACATACAGTACAAATATATAAGACGGAGAAAAAAGGTAATGATTTTTCCTACCAGTAAAGTGATGTCTCCCAAAGAGCATCTTTGATCCCTGAATTAGTTCTCAGTTATAATTTAATATATCAAAAATGTCAGCAGCTTTCCTTACTTTTAGACATAAAGTGATATAGTCAGCTCCACAAAAAGCAAAATACAACATTCAGGGGCTTGCTCTCCTCCCAACATGTGCTTGTGACTCTAAAGTCCATCAATATTAATGGGGAAAATATGTGTACATCAAAGGCAGAGAATTAATTTAATTGTATCTGTCATCATTAACACTACAGAGTGTTTTTTTCCTATATAACCAAATCCTGCCATTGATCAACACGCAATATTCTCAGGAGGTGTAATCCTCACAATGGCAAAAAGCAGAATCAAAAATTTAGTTCTGGAAACAAAACTATTATAATTTGAATAATAACAACAAAACACTGTATGTTATTCTCTTATGTAACACATGAGGCTGATGCTGACAAATCTGAAATATCACATTTACAGAGTAAACAAGAATTCTTATCATTTCTCAAAATTGCCAGCTGCAATGCTATGGCTGTCACTTCACATTACAGTCTAGTTGAACAGCTGCAGTATCAATAAATTAAACTGTATTAGAAAATAGCAATAGGATCACATTCTGATGCTCATGCTGAGTATCAGCAGCAATGAACAACATAGGCCCTGCCCAGATCCACAAATGCCGAGAAGTCAGGACCTGCTCCTCTTATCCCCTTTGCTGATGACACGTACACCACCATACCCCAGCCCTAGAACTGTCTTCAGCTCTGGGTTATAATACTACCTGCCATGTCTTCCCCCTCCCAATAAATAAGACTTCCACCCCTCACCCCCACAACAGTAGAAGAGTTTCATCAGGACAGATGGGCCTTCCTTGCTTATGAACCCAGAGATTAGTACATTGCCCGGGAAGTGGAAGGTGGGAATATTAGTCACTTTAGGATGAATAATCCAGATTTCCTTTTTTCAGCAGGTGCTCTAACAGAGATAAACTATGACAGAATATGAAAGCTGACACCTCCGTTACACCTAACTATGGCAAAAACCCATAACTGTTTTTATGGATTGGTCCCCCACTAAAAATAGCATTTCAATTGACAGAAATATGACCCAAGTGTCATCCACTGAAGCAAAATATTTAATATTTAAGGTGAATAAAAAGCAATTTAGACAAGCCTATTCACACATGGAAATAATTCATGTAAAATACACAGTTGATTTATCTGATGAATAGTGTAAAAGGACTACAACTTTCTATACAACACCCTCCACAAGGAATTTTCGTACAGCGTTATTAAGTAGATACTCATCAGTGAATGTCCTGTTCCAGATAATTTGTATAAATGCTTTATTTGTTAAAAGTAACTTTGGGCTTCATTTCCTCAGCTAATGCTGAAGAAATAAATTCACTAGAATTGGTGGAAGTGTATCAATATACAACAATGAATAATCTGTTCCTAAATATTTTTACTGAAAAGACCTTGGCTACTGTCTTCTTGTTCAAAACGGGGTAGCCTAATTGATTAAAAAGTCTTAGTAAAATCATCATGTTTTATTCAAACCCAAGGCAGGCTGACCATGTTTTGCCTTAAATGCCAGAAGACATGTCACAGGATTTACTTCATTCTGCACATACAATTCACCATATGTTGAGGTAAAGGAAATATCCTTTTCTGTGCAATACAGATTTTCTTCAATCTTTCAACTAAAAGTAAAGAGGCAGGGAAAACTTCCTCTCTTTTGTTCGTTTTTTAAACATAGGCTGAAAGGTTGAATCTTTATCACAGAAAATTTACAGCTACTTAATGCGGCTTACAACCATCAAGGACATCCTGTTGAATTTTTTGGACAGCACTATCAATTTCTTACAAATAACCCCCTCAAATAGGCTTCTCAGCATGTAAGAGCGCTCACAACTTTGGTGAAAGGAAAAATAGAGAAAAAAGAAGTATCCTTTCTTTATATAATGCCATCTCTTCACTCATTCAACTTATTTTCTTTCTACGTGTTCTATTTGAGCTGTTTAGATAATCTGAAATCAGTCAACCTGAATTCACACATTATCTACGTACACAGTGGCTGCATTCAACTATGGTGACTTTTGTGGAGAGGCAACCCCCCAGTCCAAGCTGAAGGACAAGAAGAGAGGCTGACAAACATTCTGACATATATATTATACTTTTTGACACATGGGTGAATGTAAAGATCTCTTTTACCTTCTCTTACTAACACACGCCTGCCTTTCTATGTATCTGTAAAAAGGAAGTAATCTTCAGTCACTTCAGAAGCCTACTGTAAAGCTGAATTAGTAACTATTTGTAAAAATCATAAAGGTAAATATGTCAGCATGCAAATAGTAAGAATTAATATAATTCACTACTGATGTATCCCACCATAACATAAAATAAATTAATTCACTTTCTCTCTTATTTTACTAACTTGGAATTAATTTAAGAGCATATTATTTCACTGCCAGAAGAATAAATAAGACCTGAATAGAGATCCAAAGGAAAAAAAAAATTAAAAAAAAAAAAAAAAAAAGAGAGAAAAACCTAGGAATTTATGCATGAACATGCATGTACTAATAGATCATACATGTTTATGTGTGTACATCTGCATGCAGACCCAAAAAATGCATGTTCAAAAAGAAAAGCACAGTGAGGGAAAACTGTCAAATGTCATGAATCACTAAGGTCTATAGACTCTTATAGTTGTTTTTCTTTTAAGAAAGAGGGTGGCATAAAACATCATTGCATTATAGGGACACCAGAGGAGAAACAGTGACTTGACTGATTCTCACTCAACTTTCCTTTTCTTTCATTTTCTGTCTTTATAGAGAAGCTTATTTCTCCTGAGGTATTCAGCAAACTAGCCCAAAGATATCAGTATAATGAGGAGCACTATACTAGGAAAAAGCACAGAAAAGACCAACTTAAGACACTACCAGAACAAATAATTAACTACATGGAAGAAAAAAAAAAAAATTAATTCTGCAAAGCTTTTTAAGAACTCAGCTATAAAGTTTAATATTTTTTTTAAATTTAACTTCAGATCTATTTCCAAATCTAGAATGTAAACTCCCAGATAGGAGTTATATTTAACCATAAAGGAAACCAGAAAAAGAAAGAAAGCATTTTTATGGTCATCATGTTTAAGAAAGATCATCTCTGGTTTTGCTTCCAGCTAAAGAGAGGAATAGTGATTTGATTCCTTCTACATTTCACCCTCAGCAAGATCTTCAGAGACCCTTATTTCCACCCCCTTAAGCTTCCTTTTTCTTTTTTTTTTTTTTTTTTTTTTTTTTTTTTTTGTTTTTTTTTTGTGGGGTTTTTTTGTTTGGTTGGTTTTAGTTTTAGGTTTTTTTAATATAGAAGAATGACAAATATGTAACAGGGTGACAGAACTTTGCTGGAGGCTTACAGAGTTCATTGCAAATAGAGGAACTTCAAAGCTTCCTTAACTGTGCAGAGTAGGTAATAAAAGCCTTGCCTCTTTACTCAAGTGTTTTATGATCAGTAGGCTAACTTCCATAATCTAGATACTTAAAGTGCAGAAAATACAGAATGAGATGACAGAAAACAAAACAAAAGAAAGCAAAACAAACTAACTAACGAACGAACTAACCAAAAAAACCCAACCCACAGATAGTTGGCTTTGCTGACAGTTAATGAAAATGCCATTTTATTCTGGAAACTATAGGGACAGGTGTTGTCAAAAGTAAATAAAACCAAGTGAAGGTTTTAGAAATGCAGTGCACATCATAGTAGCAAAGTAACATAAAAAATAATACAGTTCCTAATACTTGCATACATACGGAAAGTGTTTCAAAAGCCAAAATTCAAGGTGTGGTTTTTCAAATGTCTTCTGTATATTTTCACTAGGAATTTCAATGTAATTTTGTTGTACAATTCCTTCAAAAGAAGAACCTAGTTTATCACATAAAGAATGTTGACTCTAATTAGAGTACTCAACAGTCTATTTCAGAATTACACAGAATGAAAAATTAAAACCAGAACAAACAATGAAAACCAAAACAAGAACCATGAATAGGCTTAAAATTATGTAAAAATTGCATACTTCACCAAAATTGTGACCTTTTTATGTACAATTAAGACTGGTTTGAAATAGGTTTATATGATGCTAGGTAATAATTTCAAATAATGATCTGCTGCTAAATTCCACAACAGACCATTTTCCTCAATCTTATATATTCTTCTGTTTTTCATAAGTACAATCAAGCTGTAGTTTTCCAGCATGAAATCTGGCCTACTGCAGATTTCTTCTAAGAGATTTTGAGTATTGCCTGGACCTCATGCTAAGGCTAAACTTTTGGAAAGACCTAGAGTGAGACCTCTACAATGAGGTTAATTACCTGCTTATAGCTGATCAACTGGGTATTTCAAGTTATTGCACAAGTTCTCCCTTTCTCATCTGGCACTTACCAAATAAGCAAAAAACATCCATGTATCCATGTTCTTCCAGGCAACTAAAACTGCAGTTATGATCTTCTTGCCCTAACTGTTTCATGCAGCTCCAGAAGACAGAACACAACCTGAGAGTGGATTAATACGTGTCTGGAACATGGAAAAAGCATAGCTGTAACTATGGGAGATCTGCCTAGTCCCAAAAGGACAGGGTGCAGGGGCAAAGGAAAGGAGGTAATCAATCAGTAGGAAAAAAAAGACATAGCTGGAGTGCCATTGCCTTCTGGCATTCACGTTTTCTGCGGAGGAACTTACACCAAGGTTCAATTTAAAGCAACTTTGAGATGGTCCTTTATGATTTATGGACTTAGGCTGAGCCCCAACTGGCTGCAATTTAGAAAAGTGAGCTGTAAAGTGAGTACTTCTGTGCCTCCCACTGCTGGAGTCTGAAGACACAGCCTTTCAGGAAAAAGACTTAATTCTTTCTTTTCTTGCCACCTAAAACACCCACTCAAACCCAGGAATAGACACAGTATGAGCTCACTGAAAGATGTGCTGAACAGACTGGGAGAGGGGAATAAAAGAAGAAAGTAGAACTTATGAAAATGACAATCAGTTCAATACTGCAGAGGTTAGTGAAGAATTATTGTTTCATTAGAACAACTCCCAGTTTTCCACACAAGCACTTTTGTAATCTTACCCTTATATCCCCATGACATCATCTTTCTGGACAAAAGGAACTGGAACGGACAATTTACACAGCTTGCCATTGACACTCTTTAATTAGGTAGGTCATTGATGAGACATATAGGAGAGCTCTTCCCTTCTCCCTATTCCATGCTGCTCTCTTCTTAAACTACCTCTAGAAAACATATGGTCGCTATTTTTCATTAAGAACTTTGTTAACACTCTGAATCCCACTTATGTTGACTTGTTTGCAACAATTTTATTGAAGATGTTTCCAGTTCATTGTCAAAATTGGAGATAAGATTACTCTGAAATTGATAGAAATATCATGCAAATGTTTGAGAATTTGAATTTTTTATTTTTTTTCCCCCCCAATGAATAAAATTGAATTATGCCGGAAGCTTTTTTTTAATTCTAATCTACCTTCCATTTATATTTTTTTTTCCATTTCTAAATTCTGCTTTTACTAGTCTACCTTTACAAGAAGTCACCTAAGAGAATGTAAGAGAAGAAAAATTAAATATAAACAGAAGATACTGAACAAAAAGAATCCTGTTGAATTTTAGTGTAAATCTAGAGGAAAGAAAAAAAAAAGACAAAAAAGGAGAGAATTGAGATAAATGATCAGTGTTTCAGAAATACCTGGAATTTGAAGTCAAGAAAATTCTCTCAATACAAGTTGTACGGTGTGAATATTAATGTGATAATGAAAACCAAACCTATCTCACAGGGAAAATTAGCATATTCATGTTTGGTATTTCTTCCTAAATAATTTTGGCCTAACAGCGTCAGTTTGTTTTGTTACTGAATATTAATTCATTTAAGGAGGCCTGTAGGCTTCTGCATGAGCAGATTCTTTCAGGTGTGAATATAAGTAGCATGATGTGATTTTTATTTGTTTGCATAATTAGGTCAATGATCCTATGGTGCTGTTCAATATCCAGTCTCAGAGGTGTTGCTACCTAAACTAACAGTGGCTCATATCCTTTGGTTGCAGGACACCATCCTCTGTAGATGTTGAACAAATAACAACTACAAATATGTAGGCTCACTTTTTGCTCCTGAGAACTAGCCCAAACTTGTAGGCAGAGGCATGTAGCATTCTGTATTCAAACAAGGGACCAGCAAAGAGAAGGTGCTTAAGAGTCCAAGGCAAAATCTGACATCTTTCACAGCTAGGCTTTTCTGTACTGACAGAGTATATAAATGAACATACTTCATAAATTATGGCAGAGATTAAAGAGACACTTCACTTCTTAGGCAAATATTTTTTCACAGTATCTCCCTTTCTATATTTTACATAGGGAATACATGCCTATAGAAAAAAGCCTCAAAAAATTGACAAGTCAGCACCACGTTGCTAGGTTGTAATCCCCAACACAAGCAACAACACAGAGACAGCTCTGTAATGTGATACCAAATTACCATCCACAACAGGCTTCATCTCTCTTGTCCTTACTTGGGAAACCAGTCCTCTTCTGTGCCTTGGATGTGGTGGTTGAGCCTTCCCCTTCTCTCTTTGCACCTATTCTTTCAACATAATCTTTCTTCATTTCTGAATACAAGGCTTCTCATTCCTTTCCATACTAGGGCATTTGTCGTCAAAGGAAGGGAACAAGTGGATTTAACTAGAGTATAAGCTATTACCAGTAATGATTACAACTTTCTTTCCTGTTAGCTTACTACTCTTATTAAAAAACAATCCTACATTAATAGGGTCCTTTATGTGCCACAACATCAGAAATAGCACTCATTAAGAAGACAAATATATAACCAAGGACTCCATACAGAAGATTTTCTCCCAGTTTTGTGCAGTTTTACAACCACAGCATCATTTCAATTCATTTACCTAATTAATTGTAAAACAATTTGTTCTCCAGATCTTTTATTGGCTGACATCCTCAAATTAATGTGAAGAACTAGCTAGTATATTATTTTTTTACAACTTCTGCCAAAGGAGTTTAGGACAAGATAAATAGAACAAATTTATTCTTTATGGAAAAAATATAAAACTCAAAAAAATTTACTTCTACCTTTATGGTATGAAATTTGTCACTAATCATTTTAAACTATGCCCTTTTATGCTTCTTCCATCTCTTTTAGCTTTCTCTGCAGTTCTTTGATGTAACAAAGACAGTTTCAGACAAGATTTCAGTTCATCTGGAAAAAAAGCTTTAAGTCTTGAGGCAAAAAGCAGTGTATTTAAAATTTATATACTCCATAATGCCTTTGTTCTGAACTTGAACATCCTGAAAAACTTCTCTGCTTTCTTTTGCCTTCCGACTCTGAAGATCATTTGTTCTCATGGTTTCAGCTTCTTATTATGCAACAGTGACTTTAACTGGTGGTTCCAGCATTTAAGTACATGCACAGTCATGGCTGACCCTTTCTGATCAATTGCCAATCCATACAGGTTTGACTGATAAAAGAGCCAATTAGATTTAAGCAAATTAAGGGACATCACCAATGTCAACCACTTATTAAACTGAATGCTGAATTCCATGCATACAAAACACTAATGCACCAAGTCCCATTAAGAGTTGAAATCCTAACCCCATTAGTAACTCCAGACCACTACAGGGTAAGGGTCAAAAGAAAGTTTCATATTTATGGATTAACATTTGGATTCAGTTTTTATTTTTTTTTAATCTTTCCAAGAACTCTTGAACCTGCACTGCAATTTTAGTCAAGAGCTTAGATAGAATATATTCCTTATTTCTCGGAGGGTTGTTTTAGCATTGACTTTAACCATGGTAAATCAGCTTGATGAGAAATTAAGATATATTCAATAAGGTAACATGAAAGATTTAGTGTGCTTTATACTGTGTGTGATACATTTTAAATAAAAAATGAAACAAAATGCATGTTGGAAGAAAATTTATATCATAAATGAAAAACACTGATCTGCAGTAATTTCAGAATGGAATACTCCTTTGTCTTCTATCACTCTTCCTCTTAAACAACCTTCCATCAAACTCTATGAAGTACTCTCCACAATGCAAATTTTTGAATTTTTTTTTTTTTTGTTATCCTTGAAGAGAATGCTACATTTTAAC
>JANHGN010009713.1:68495-81791 GCA_024605025.1 Megaceryle maxima
CCTTGAAGAGAATGCTACATTTTAACACTCATTAAAAGGCTGTTATTTTCTATATAATGAGACCTCTGTCACTCTTTGATCAAATAAAACTTCTGTCAAAGCAATTTACCAATCTTGGTAAATAAAGTAAAAAATAAAATTCCTTCTGATTTTAGTAGCATCTAGATTTAAATTAATGATTTAGAAAGTGTTTGTAAATGAAGGCACTGAATACAGCCCAGGGGAAAATTGCCATTAAACTAATAATTTAGCATGCAATAGAGTTGTATGACATTCAAAGAGTCATAAACAACATAGTAAACATACATTGTCCTAGATATACATGTGTACGTCTATACATGTGTACATGTATAGTGAGAATATAGTGTGTGTGAGAGTACTTCTCTCATATGCACTACTTCATCTATTATTCATTTCACTACAGATCACAGTCCACTGGACAATAGTATGGAAGATTTCTTTAATAACTCTCACTGCTAATTTAATTCTACTTAAACACACATATCCTAGTGAATGCCACATGCTTTTCAGCATGATTTTATGTGTAAATCAGGATAATATGTTTTCAGATCATTAACTAAAAGGAAGCATGAACTAAAACCTATTTAATCAATGAGGTATTGCTTTTTAAACTACCACAAGGTCATAAAAAAGATAATTTCAAAGCTATAAGTTTTCTAATTGTAATCAACAACAATCTAATGATGAAAGAAAGTGCATCTTAATGGCTGTCATAAACTTGTGCACATCCTTGCCTGTCTTTAAAGATCTTTTACCTTCTCTTCTGGTAAATTTTTCACCACCAAATTTTGTTATTTCTACATGCAAAATTGAAGCATGACACTGGGATTAGAAAAGTCAGTGCTCAGTCTTAAGTGAGCAGGAAAACTCACATGCAGATTTGTTATTATATGATAATGTATATTTGTTAATAATAGATGTAATTTGGCAATCAAATTGGAAAACTATAAAATGTGCTGGGAATTTACCTTTTCCTTCTTACTCAGTAATCTGTCATACAAACGCTGCATTTTATTTATTCACTTTCCAGAAGTCCTCCTGTTGGTTTGGCCCCAAAACCAATCCATCTGTTTGCAAGCAAACTGTTCCAAGTGCAATTGTACTTTTGAGCTGCAGGCTTTATGGGATTTGGGATTTGTTTGCTTTTCTTTTTCTTGCCTTTTTTTTTTTTAATTTAATTTTATTTTTTTTTTATTTTCAAATGGTATACAGGTCACTCTGCTATTCCTGTTCATCAGGTACACTTACACATCTTTCAAGATCAAGATTTCTGGGCTCTCAATTTACTCAAGATTGCCTTAAATTCATTTTTCCCACTGGCAACAAAAGCTAATTCAGTAGGATGTCCATGAAAAGAGAATGCAAAAGGAACACACATGCATCAGCTGTAACTTTAAGTTTTCATTTAAAAAAATAAATGCATGCACAGTGTTTAGGGAATATTTACTCAATTCACTTATTTCAAATTTTAATGAAGATAACATCAAAGTGGCTTAGAGCCTCATTCATTGTAAATCAGCACATTGCAATTCACTTTCTTACAGCTACAACAGTTTGTTAGTTCTGCCTCAATATATTACCAGTGGCTTATCTTACTATTATTAACAAATTATCTAAGTCTATCAAGTAAATACTCTTTGTCAGCACTTTTATTCTAAAGTGGATCACAAAATGCAGGTAACTCTATTCTTAGAATAGATTAGCCATCCATAATAGAAAACACCACCATTCACAGAAAAAAAAGTATATAATGCACTTCTCACCTCTACATAATATGTTATCTATACAACTATCTGTTTTCATTCTCTAGTTCTTAAACTGAGCAATATGACAAATTAGAAGCTGAAAAGAAGTATTTTGTTAGTAAGGACTACTAATGCAAACATATTCTTCTGAACTTCCAGTCCTCAGAAGCAATAATAAGTAACATTTTGTTCAACAGAGTATTTGTGTAACTGTTACATTCACAGAAAAAGCACTTTTTCATACTTACCTCCTGGAGGCATGACTATTGTTACAGCATCACTTATCAAGCTGCCCTGGCTGTTGGAAACATTCACTTGCACTGTGTAGTTAGAAAATGGAATCAGTCCTTTGATGGGTACCCATATGTTGGATTTGTTGCTGTTGAATAACATCCGAGTATCATTTATAATAGAATAATTAGCATTAGCTATTATGAAAAAAGAAGGGGGGAGGGGAAGAGAGAACAAGAAATATTATATCTTGCATACACTAGAATTTGGTGTCTTTATGAACCAATTCTTATTTTTACTCAAACAAAAAGTTGTCATTGATACCAATAATGCCAAAAATGGGCTTATTTGGAAGAAAAAAATATGATTCACCATTTTCTTCTCTGCTTGCAAACAGTTTGTGATACTTCTAAAACTTGAAAAATAAATAACCAACCATGCAGTTGCAAAGCTGATTGCTATATACTGCAAACAGAAGGCAGCTTTCAGAAATCACTCATTCTAGAACAGTTGAGATAACTGCAAATTCAAAATGCTAAGGTTAATTCTTATGCCTATGAAAGACTGGTAAAACTTCTTGAATTCACCAGAAAAACACTTGCCTTTGGAGATTATAAACTAACACCATTGCATATGTAAGAATTAGTCATCTGCAGCAAGAAACACATGCTTTCCAGCACGCAGTCCTCTCAAAGATAAAACAAGGATTTGAAGTACTCAGTTTATCAGTGGAAATAATCAGAGGACACCACAGCAACCTACATATCCTTTACAAGCCTTTTAAGATCTCAAACTTAAGATAAGACAATATTCCACCCTACAAAAATAACAAAAATAAGCCTTTCCAAAATACTTGATGAGTAAGACTGGAAAGTAAAAAAATTGTATTTTAAATTACAACTTTTTTTGACTCAATGAAGATTTTACTCATGTATCTGAGAGTAAAGCAGAGCTCATTTAAAGATCATCCAATATTTTGCACATATGAAGTGCTATGTAAATGATTAGTATTATTACTATCCATCATTCCATGGAGAGCTCTCACATTGAAGTCAATGGAAATTCTGCATTACAAACATCAGAATCACACAAGTCTGAAACCACATGTATTAGAATAAGATCAAACAGAATATAACTAAGAAAACTATTTTAAATTAAAGCATTGTCACAGGCAGGTTTGAATATTCACATCTCAGTCCTCTACAAAATCTAAATAAGATAGAATTAAAAAAAAATAATTTAAACTCTTAATTAATTTTAGCAGTTTTTAAAATATTCCATATTTCTCTGATGTACACTAACATTTCAATCATCACATTACATTTTACCATAGATGAGTGATCTGGACTTTCCTCTAATTTTGGGATTCCTATAAACAATCTGTGGTTCACTCACAGTACAGGTCCAAGCCCATTCTATTATTTTGATGTTCACAAAGCTGCACAAAGGATCTTTTCTGTTATTTTGCTGGTAATGTATATCAAACTTACTTTCTGAGTTTTTGGGGTAGGGGACAGTTTTATAAAAATCTTTTCATATATCTGCCTTGTAGTCTAGTTCCCCATCACTCAAATTCTACCTGGATTACACCATGCCATAGTATCAGACTGCCCAAGCAGAAACCTGATGGATTCATTTTGGATTTCATTGAATTCTATATTAGCCTGAGGGATCTCATCTTATAAACAGCAATGGAGACCAAGCCTTTTATCATGCAAGAACTACCACATTTTACACATTCCATATGCAGACATACCAATTCTGCAGAAGCAAAGTTATTTTGTCTGAGATTACTCTTATGTACCCAGCCTTCTCAGTCAGCACTGGAAAAATGCATGTGTGATGTTTGATCTCAGCTCTTATATTGTATATCAAACCCTCCTTCTGCACCTCTGTGTGATTCGATACAACCCAACAAAGCACATTTGTCCCATTATCTATCACGGTATTCTGCAACTTTCTATCTGTCAAGTGACTGCTACATGCACCTACTGTTTTATTACCAACAAAAAAGCCCATTAGAAATGGCCAAATGACATATACATTCTTAAGGTCCTAGTGAAACACTTAATGACTCGGCTGGCTGTGAAAAGAGATACATTTTTAAAATGTTTCACCTGCAATGTGTAGAAAAGTTAAAAAATGCAGTGTTGACAGATCAAAGCACACAGGAGTGATTCAAACCTTGCGCATAAAAGTAGGCTCCCTAACAGCAATTTATGTGCTCAATTCATGAGGAAATTAAACTTTTTCTAACTACAGTACAGTTTTAACATGTTAATAATTTTATTTGCATCCACATGAGCCCAGAATGAAAGCATGTACTTTCACTGTTGATATTTTTATTCCGTGATTAATCTTCCAATCGCTAACTATACTATATTTTTAAAAACACAGTTTCAAGTTACAGAAAAGAAATTAAAAGGATAACACTCTATTCCAAGTTGCCTGGATAACAACATTAATATACAGTAATTATACAATTAGTTGTAACATTAAATTCTAGTTATAGCAGAGTGATTACTCGGCAATTATAAGAAGTACATAATTACTCAATAATTAGGAGAAGTATGTAATTACATAACCATTTTATTCAGCTCAAAAATGAACTTGCAAATTTACAATGAGATAGACAACACAGCAGTTTAAATTTTTGCACTGCTTCTAATAAAAAAAGCTGAGGATTACATGCAAGTTTTCTAACACAGATTTTACTCATACAAAAGGTGTTTTATCCCAGTTCCCCGCCAAGCAACTTACTGCTACTGGCAAGTAAAATATTAGAAGAACATTGTTAAAATGCAGGTCTTGCTGGGGATGACTCGCAATATGCAGTTTTGCCACTTTTCACTGCTTAACTTTGCTTCCAGTGGGCTGGAAAATGCAGGCACATAGGTTCAACCTGAGAGAAAGTGATATAGTGATAACACTGTCATATCACTCTGTGCCATTCCTGTAGAGACTGCTTCAGTGTGGACCCTATTTGTTAGTATAAGTGGGTGAGGCCTCTCTTTTTCCATTTTTCATGTGTGTTTTCCTCTCCATCCTGGTCACAAGTCCTACCTTATCCTACCAGCAAGTCTGCTGCAGACCTAAACAGCAGCTGCCTCAGACACTGGGAGAGTCCTAAGAGACATTGTTTTACTTCAGACAAGTGGTTTCTACCAGAATACATCCTTATTCCTGCACATTTCTGCCCTGTAACTCCTGCCATCAACAGTCAGCAGCACTCCAAGAAGCAAGAAAGATCCCCTCAAAACACAGCTAACATGAACAAACTAAGGAGACAGAAAACAAACTCCTAGAAGAGTCTCACCATGTCCTAAAACACTTAGACATGCAAGCATCCATACTAAATGATGAATTCAGGTGGAAGGGGGTTTAGAGCCACCGTCTTCTATAACCGCTCAGAAAAGAATAAACAGTTCACAGACAGGAAAGGCTTTTTCTAAGTATTTCCTAAGTAAGGAAGAATTTCTAAGGGACTTCTTTGGCTAAGTCTGGTATTTGAGAAAAACCTGTGTTGTTCCTAGTTTATTGCTAGTTTATATTAGATCAAAATATCTCAGTTTTCCAAGAAAATATTACCCAAATGAAGAAATTAGGGCTAAAGAATATTCATACACATACTTAAAAACTATGTATGCTTAAAACAAAGTAATAAAACATGCTTACATTAAAAAGATATACAAATACACATTCCATCCAAATCACTGTTTAAAAGTGCTAAGCTTCACACATCACTCTACTTGGTGAGTTTTTCTGTTTGAAGGTTCACTGTGGTTTTGGGTGGACACTCTGAAGGAGGCTCCTAAGCAGACATGCATTCCTGCGACTGAGTACCCCTGTAAATGGGTGAATAAAGCTTCTGTGGGTTGGCGGTGCGTAAATTACTGCTGTCCTGGGTCCATCATCCTATGGGGTTCACTAGATTGTAATAACATAAATGGGTATCCTTTTCCATTCTTGTTATAATCATTGTCACAAGAATTTTAATGCCTCATATATTCCATAATTTTTTTCTGTGTGCTGTACTGCTCTGACCTTTTCAATATTCTGTAATTTGACTGGCTGGCTATTTCAAGTTCTCTCCTTTTTACAGCCTTATTAACTTGTGGAGAAGAGGTGAAATGGACAGCCAATCAGAATACATAATATTGCAAAGGTCACAGTAGTACAGTATAGTATCAGCAGACACAGAATACTGTATATTAGTCATTAGCATTATGATATCTTATTCATGTGACAAAGGTTTTAAGGAGCGCAGGAAATGGTACGACATGATACCATTCTCATGACAAAGACTGCAATAGAAAAAAGAAATCATACAAATATAGGCACTCATGCCACTTTTAAAAACTGTTTGGGGTTTGTTTGGTTTTTTTCCAGAATTTGCCACATTTAGAGTAAATGACTGCAGCTGAGATTAGGCTCTGCCACGATGGCAGGGAAAGAAGTTTTGTGTGTGGTCTCATTACCCTTTTGAGCTTCCAATTCAGAGCCATGAGGCTTTCAACTTAAAAACTCTGAAACTGTAGATGAAATTGTCAAGAAATAACTTTTTTTTTTTTTTTTTTTTAATTATGAATTACTGTTTTACATTTTCTCATTACTCTTCCATAAAAAGAGAAATGTCAGTCTGGCAACTGAGCCTGTCTCATTTAGACATTACATTTAGACACACATGCATGCACACCCCTCCACTGTACTAAGTGTTGTAGGCACACACTGTAATAACTCACTCCATGACCTAAAGAAATCATAAAATAGGGTGAGGTCACCCAACTCTGCAAAGCATTCCAAGAGAAGAACCAACTTATAGGGATTTCACACAGGCTTCCAGTGTCCAGGTGCTCTTATCCCAACATGAACAGGAGAAAGTGTCCCAGGACATTTTAGTATCCCAGGTGACATAATATTACATTATCTGTAAATGACCAGAAGGCATCAAATAGCAAAAACATTTGCTGTACTTACGATGTTAAGCTGATGACAGAGCATATAATTATTGATCTCATATATTTTGTTTGAGAGGTTTTATAGACTTTATAAAGTTTAATTTAGAAGAGATTTTTCAAATAAAAAAAAAAAGTCAGAAACAGTTAGCTTTAAAATCTTCACATTTGTTTTTCCTTAGTTAGAACATTCTTTATCTAGCTGCAGCAGTACATAAATGGAGATTATCACAGTATCTGGTTTCTGAATCTATGCCCATAATTCATGGATGCCAATAAGAATTTTCCATTCTCCAGGGACACTATCAGAAGGAGACTAGCTAAACACACAGAGCAGAACTGGGAGTCTCAAATCCATAATCAAATATCTAGATTGATTGTGTCACTTGCACTTGTATTGATTTCAATTGGAGCAGCTGACCCAAGGGAATAATAAAAATGTGGAATAAAACTGATTTATGAGAACAAAATAAATCCTTTTGTGAGTGGTCATGAATTGGTACTATTTAACCCTTTCAATCACAAAGGGAAACCACTATTTATTTTTTTCAGAATGCTGAGTTAGCTGAGAGAAGTCATATAAAAAATGTCAATACTGTCTAATGCCATTACACTTAGTTGTAATACTTTGGAAGGAATGAAACTCTAGACTAGGATTTTCATTTGACATAAGACATTCTTTTGGCTTTTTCCAGTCCCCTTATCTGAGGCATCATAAATGATTCACTTATAGATTGAAAGAACCACAGTATCACTCAGGTGAGTGTTTCATGTATTTATAAAGTAGCTCCCTCTAGCCTATTTAGGGCAAAAACATGTAGAGTAACATAAATGGCCATATCAAATGCACACAATCATCTCTATAAAAAGATGACCTATCATAGTATGTTGATCTTTCTGGTATAACACCTGCCAAGTTACACAGTCAAAACATAATTTGATCATCCCTTATACAGTTCAAATAAAAACTTTGGCAAAGCTTGTCAAATCCCAGTTTTCATCATGCTTCCTCTACCTGAGAGAACAGTTTTTCCATTAGTCCCTAAAGAGAAGCATCTTTATTTGAAAACAACACATAAAAGTATCCAAAGGCATTTTCTTCCTCTGCAGAAGCTCTGATCAGACTCTCTATGTTTTGTTTGCGTCATGTATTTCCATTGTTGACAGTAATAATTTTGTTTCCAATGTCATAATTATTTTTTTGCATTTAGCATTTACCATAGGTACCTAAACACTGTCAATGTAGACTCCTCAGCCTTCACTCAGGTTAAAAACTCTGGGAGACATTCATTAACTAAAAGACTGTTTTCATAGGAGAACTGATTGGCAAATTCCCTTTTACTCAATATTGTTTACCAGCATCACCTCCAGAAGATTGCTGTTATTCCCTAGACTATTCCAAAGGAGCAGAGACTATCCTGCTATTGGCGGTCACTAGGAATTTCAGCCCATTAAGAGATGATACTACACTCCTCACAGAAACGGGGTTCAGCCTTATGTATCTGCTTTATAATATGAAAACCAATAAGTTATGTGGTACAATACAGACCAAGGTACATGTGTTAAAAACATAACTATGTGAATAAAGAGATGCAGAAGGTCAATTAAAACACTATCTGCAGTGTGATGCTAGAGTCCTCACCAAAGAAACAGTCTAATGCAGATATTAGAGACTGTTTTCATTTCACTTTCCTCCGAGACACCCGAACCAAGGAATATGAAAGGCAAGCATATTTGGTGCTGAAGGAAATCATGCTAGTAGATGGTGTATTGTGAAGGTATTAAAAATCTACTAAAGCAAGACTAAACATTACCCAATAATCATCCTTAAGTGCAAAACTATGAGTTTTCTAGCCATGTAAATCAAACTTTAAATGTCGCATTACTCAGTGCCAAAATACCCCTACATCCTGCTCTAGTGCACAGATTAAACATGACTATTTGTAAATAGATTACACATGTGTTTTTCCCATCCTCCAACATTTTCAGGCCGAGTGAGTTTTATTAGTGAGGCCTGTAGCTAAAGCTAAGGAGACGGACAGATTAAATGAGTAAGGAATGGGATGAAATATGAAAAATCTCCTTAACGGCTGACTTGGAAAAGGGCTCCTACAAAAGAAACCTACTTTGGGAGTGGAGTGGGTATCTCTCTGGTGCAGGAGGTGGTGATGATAAACATGCCAGTGCTGTTGTTCATGGTGTCACTATATATACTTTCCACTTGGAACTCCTCAAACTCCCTGTTGGTTGTTCCCATTGATGATACTTGTGCTGCCTGGAGCATGTTAACATGGTGCAAGTGTTATACACTGGTCACTAAACATGTGTTCATATATTAATGGATAATACTTATCAAGCATTTAATTATTATCGACTGTTGTGTAGTAGGCTTTGGGAAGTAAAGACTGGTGGGGAGAGGCAATTGTCATAGCATCATATCTGCTCCCATGAAGATCCTCTGTAACAACACTACTGGGGTTTGCAGATGCAAGGCCATGAGAAAAATAATACAAGAATAACAGCAGGAGAACTATAGCAGAAAATACTTCCAGACAAGCTCTGGAAAACTTTGCCTTAGTGGCTTCAGAGTCCTCAGCATTAGTAACATTAAGGCACTATGGTACCTTAGGCATTGTGCAACATCATAGCAGAATAACAAAGAGAAACAGATTAAATAATTCTTTATATATTACAAAGGTAAGTACTAAATTGCCACCAGGATCATTAATATCACCACAATTTCTCAGGTTCACATTCCTTTTGAAAGTGCTACCCTTCTTTTAAAGTCAAGGATGTCTACTCTAGCTGGGCCAGCTCCTTGACGAAAGGATTTTTTTTCTTATCAGTAAAGTCTACTTTATTGTATCGATCACCTTAAAAAAAAAAAAATCAAGTATTAATACTAGGGAATTCAGGTTGCGGAATGTACAGGGTTATTGCACAATCTTATATTACTTGAGTAAATTTGGAATACCTTTTCCTGTTATAACAGTTTATCCCTGACACAGGAACATATGATAATATAAATATATTTGGTAAAGTGATTAAATGCAGGAAGAACACAACTCTGATATTTACCTACTGTGATAAATATATTCAGATTTCTTTGGTATTACGTTCTTGAATGTTCAGCTATGAAAGGAAAGGCTTAATAACTACTCAAGAATAGGAAAAAAAGTTTTTGAAGAAATAATGTCTTGAAAATAAATCACATTATTTGATTACATATGTGGAATGACTACACTGCCATTTTTGTAAAAGATTTTTTCTTGCAAATATTAAGATTTTTTATTTACTGTCAGGTATTGCATATTCCATTGCAACAACTGTAAATGCAAATCTATACTTAGATATTTATATTTCCAAGTAAGTATGCACACAACCATGCTGAAAGGAAATTCACTATGAAAATTTGTCTAATATGTCTCTTGAAAATGTTTTAAGTCATTTCTGAAATATATTTAATTCTCAAATATTGTTATGTTCTTTTAAAATTGTCAGTTCTAAATGTAAAACACCTTCTGCATCTTTCAAGATAACATCTCACAGAATTTTTATCCTCCATTCTCAAGTCATTAATGCAAGAGGCTAGAAACTTTAAGTAGCTTCAGCATTCCTCTCCTCACTTCTGCTAGCATCAGCAGGTGGCATGTCTTCCCCCAGCAGACATTGCTTTTATGCACTAGATAGATTCTTAACATTCCCTGTTTGAATTCTGATTGGTGACTGTACTGAAAGAACTGTGCCCAATGAAGACTATAAGAGGAACCTTCTAGTTGAAGCCAAGTTAATAGATAGTCTGTCTCTGTTTATATACATATAGTAAATATTAAACTAAAAAGATTAGATTAAAAAAACCTAATATATATAAGCAAAGGTGAACATGTTTATAGAAGCAGATTTTCTTTTAATTATTTTTATTTTATTTTATTTTTTCCCCAGAAAATGCTGTATTTGGCTGTCAGAATTCTCCAGTTTGCCAAAAGAACAAGTAGGCTGCAAGGAAGCTTTTTGGAAGATATGTCAACAGTGGAAGTTACAAGAAGTAAAAAACCAAGCCAAACCAAAACCCAAACCTGAGAAAAAAAGTACATTGTTTTCTACATCCATGAACAACAAAGAGTTCTGAGTATAACCGTGCAACTTTGTATTGTGAAGCTCCCTAAGGACATACAGTTAATTATGGATTCTCTTTATGTCAAACTTGCATTCAAATGCATCACAACATCCAGGGGACTACAGATTTGGATTCATTTTGTTCTAATGCAGTCATCTGACACAAGTAGGAAGATAAGAATTTCCTCCAACTATCTCCTTTGGAAAAGGGGTAGTACCTGATTCTTTCTGTACTAGAACCTAATTTCAGATATCCAGATGCAATTAAAAATGACCCTGTACTTAATCTAAACCACCCTGAGGGTAAATAGGTCTGAATGAGGAAACTACTTGAGGGAAATAAGCCTGACTCTGTCACCTTTCTTTCCCTCTAAAGTCCTCTGAGAATTGGAAATGTATCAAATAATAACAAGAACTTTAACCTCTCTTTAAGAGAGAAAAGCTTTTTGTGATCTGGTAATATTAGTATTTCATGCCTTGGACTAACCAACTGCAAAACAAATTCCTCTTTAAGTCTTCTTCCAAGAAGGCACCAGGAGTTAAATGACTTGAGGCAAAACAACTTGTCTTTGCAGGATAACATGCTTCCTGAGCATTGCAGAATTGGGACAGAGTCCTCAATTTCTAAAATTACATTTGATCCCCATATGCAGTTTGCTGGGAATAGTCTTCTGGAAAACATGCTTTTACAGATCAGAATAGTGAAACAGACTCAATAAAGCTCCTTCTTGTATTTTAATATGTACTTTCACAGAGAAAGATTGTCAGAAAAATAACTAGTTGACTAATAAAACAAAGGTTAATTGATACAGATATTTCTCTAGCATACAAAGTTAAAGCATGGTCAAACTATGAAAAAATCCATTATCAGATATCAGGCAGAAAATCCAAACTATCTCCTGATCTACATATCATACTTGCAATTCCACAGTGACCTTTTCAATCAGTTTATGATAGTATTTCCTTCTCTTTCAATTTGGCTATTGATAAATGTTTACCAGATGCACACTATTTACCAAGACTTATCCATGCTAGTATCTAAAAATCCAAAAAAAAGTTTCTTCAGCAGTATAAAAATTAAAGAACAATGAACAACCAGGACATGCATCACAAAACTTTATATTGGATTTAAAAGTCAGGAATTTAAAGAAGTCAGTAGAATTAGAATATTCTTTCCTGCTTTTATGCAGTCCCATGTAGTCTTTACTGACGCATTGTTTTCACTGTAAGATGATGATTATTTCCCACCCTCAAACAAACCACAGCAACTTTAAATATTTTGCAGATTATTTAAGACGATCTAGCCCCATTAGAAATTGGTCTATAATGAAATACAACTTCTTATAACAGGGAAATAGCCAATAAGTTTCCAGGCTGTTCACTTTAATTTCTGTGTGGTATGCGTATTTGTAAAAACAGCTGGATGGAAAGTTATATGGTATCTTATACAAGTACAATGAATGGCAGACCCATGTGGTGGAAAAACTGTACATAAAATACTAAGGCAGTTAGAGACATACATATGTGAAATTTGAACAATTTGGAACAGAACAAAAAAGGAGCTAAGCCTGGGGACATCTGTAGAATATTCAGCATGAGATCAGCTGGTTTTTAAAGTGTTGGAATAACAAGTTCACGACAGAGAAAGTGTTAAGTTACACATTATTTAAACACTTTCCATGTCATCAACCCGCTATCTCAATGTACCATATGCTATAGTAGGGCACTGATAAGATAACAATGCATCAAGCAGAGTTTCACAATATACATTAGGGATGGTGGTGTAAAAATATAAAAACACAACATGCTTTAAAAAAAAAAAAAAAAATTAAAAAAAAAAAAAATCACTCTCCAATAGTGGTATCCTTTGCCCTGTCCGGGGGCTATACTTATGCAGAAGGATTTCCACACTTCAAAAAATTTATATCTCATAAGTCCACCCCCTCAGAGGCATAACATTTCTTACTTTAAAGTTAAAATAAAATAAAATAAAATAACCATGGAGATATCTTTGGTTCAAATGCAGACCTCCCAGGTCCCATGTAGTTAAGCTACAGTTGAAAGAACAGTGATATAATGAATCCAACTATTTGATTAAACACAATAACCCTCACATTATCAAATTATAAATACTTCTGTAATAAGCCCTGACATGCTTAAATATTTATTCAGGTTTTTTTTTAGCTTCAATTTTCTCTAATTCTACTTTATTTATAAAAAGATATCTA
>JANHGN010009713.1:84391-107651 GCA_024605025.1 Megaceryle maxima
CACTTTATGTAATACCATTGGCAACACCACTGTCTAACTCTACCTGCTCTGATTTAGCAATGTTCTCATCTAAAACTAAACTGTTACATTTAGGTTTATGAGACATAAGAATAAAAAAAACAAAGCCAAAACAAAACAAAAAAATGGCCTACAACATGAACCAGTGGAAACAAAACAGCAGCTGACGATAAAATAATGTTTAAGTGGTAACTTATTATTCAGGCTTTTGTACTGTATGGTGAGTCTGTTTGTTATGTAGACATGACAAGTTGGTTTTCTTTTTCTTTCTTCTTTTTAGGAAGTGTCTGATTTCGCAGCATACTTTTTTAGGTAGCTGGCTATTTATATGCCTTAATTCTTTACAGCAGCTTATATAAATTTCAGATATAGCCACAATCAACCATATTATGAACCGCTTTCATGAATGGCTCCCACTTATATAAGCAAACCAACTGAAGATTTCTGAGTATATCTTCCTTATCTGAGTGAAGGTTGTGAGATAAGACTTCATGTGTATATCTAGAAACTAAATGAGTGCAGAGGGCTTATCTTTATTTGCCAATTTATGTGTTTGCACAAATGTAAAGCACCATAAATCAAAGCAGCAGTTCTTAAAGAATAAAATTGATAATTCTAAAATAATCAATGAAATGGGGGGAAAAAAAAAAGCAGAAAAATATAGTGTCAAAGGAATTTAAAAAAATGAAATGCAATATTAATGCTACCATTAGACTTATTATAAAGGAAAAAAAAAAAATACCTTGATCAGCATAGAAGAGACCAGTGACAAGGACTTTGTAGGTCAGTTTTCCATTAGGTTTATTTGGGGCAAGCCATTTTAATTGAACTTCTTTGGACTCATCAACAGTAGGAAATATATCAACTGTTCCCTCAGGGGAAGCTTCCATGGTCCGAGCTTCTACCTGTAAGTTCAACCACGAGACTGAAGTTTGTTGCCACAGTTTACCAACAGAGGAGAAATAAGAAGTGTAAAACTCTGATTTTAAGAAAAGTTATTTCTTCAGAAAAAAAAAGTAACAAATACTGCTGGTAATTTAAGCATTTTACTTTCCTTTGTTTGAAGCTATCCAACAACTAACATCCTTCACACTGAGAGCCCTGTGAGCAATAGGATATAAGTACTGGAAAAGAATGAAAGATTCATTTCTTGAAGACACCACTGCACCTCATGTGGATGAATTAACTCAGCTTAGCATTAGGGGAAGAAGCAGCAAGAGAAGACTGCAGGTTTTTCAGTTTCTGAATTTTAAAAGACATCTATAAGGACATGCATTTAATCACTGTAGTAAAATACTATAGATATTTAATAGAGAAAAATCCTTTGCAGAATCTTGTTTGTACCCTGAATTAACTTTTAATTTCACCTAGCAAATTTAAGTTGCAGTAAAAAGTAGATCTGTAGAAGAAAACAAAATACAAGAGGTGGAAAATGTAATTAATAGAAAATATTATTATATGTAAATACATATTTATTCAATATTATAGAAATTAAGTAGTTAAATTTCACAAATTGTAAACAGTCAGTGCTATGGAACAAAGTCATTTGCTATTACGTTATTTATGGCAACAAGTTTGTTTCTCATACATTATTTATTTGGTGTTTTCTAAGGTATAAGATGGTTTCACACCTTTCTAAGTGCCTCTCAGCTGCAAGTTCATGGGAGTGCTAATAAATGCCTTTTTGAATCTGCCACACCTGCTCTGTCATCAAAATAACCAAACTTACTTTTTCTCCGTCCTTGAAACGTGAATGTTCTACTTTTTAGCATGTAAATTTTGGAAAGCTTATTGTTTACAAGTGCCAGGCTATATCTTTGATGTGCATCAATATCTGTACATGTGCTTCTATATTCATACACTATTTATAATAGGTGAGCAGTTGCAGTAAAGTCAACAGGATAAGGTAAATGCTTAAAAATAAAAAGATGCTTCATGGATTTATTGGATCAGTCCCACACTGATTATATGGATATTTTAGTCAGAAACATCCTTTTGGAAGAATTTGACTAAACTGTGCTTTCTAAAGTAAAATAATTTTCTGTAAAGTTGCGCTGTTAAATGCAGGTACTCAGATCTCACCACATCAGAAACATGGAGAAATTAATACCAATTATTTTTTCTACTGGAGAGGATTAAAATACTCCTAAAACAGTGTGAATCTGTAGTAATCTCTATCATATCCAAAACAGCTGTAGCAGTTGTACCATCTCTAGTTTTTTCTTTATGACGTGTTATTCTTTCAGTATAAAACAATATCAAAACAACTGTTTATAGAGTCACTACATGTAATATCCTCTACAGTTACATTTCTGCAGTGTATTTCAGAGATAGTCTGTGTAAAAAGCATACATTCTGTATATAAACATAAGGCACAGAAAACCTGTTTCATATTTCTTTTTCTAAATATTATATACAATTCTGTGATATTTTTAGATGTGTTTATTAATAACAATAAAAAATACTCTGCTATCATGTAAGTAACACTAAATCATAGGATATTACAAAGACAGTCATCCATCCATGTTGGCTTTTTTTTTTTATTTAAAGTACTACCATACGCATAAGCTAAAAACCTGAAATTTAAGTTTAATAGTAAGTAGAAATTACAAATATTCAGTGTTGACCACTTCCATTTGTTTATAAGGCATTTACAAGAGCTAACACATTTCAAAACCAGCAGAATTTCTAATCTCCTGAATTCCTCTCAAGAATCTATTAGAGATTGCACTATTTCTTGATAATGCATTTTTTTATTCCTTGTTAAGCAACAAAAAGCAATTAGAATATAAACAAAAGCAAAACCTTGGCTTTCTTAGAAAGATGTTAAAATACAGTATTTCTTAATTTATGTGTTAACAATTTGCATTGCACTTGGAAATAAAGTCAGTAAAAAAAAAAATTTAAACAACTATCTAACCCCAATAAAAAAACCCAAGTTATTAAAATACAGTAACTGCTAATGCTCCCATAGCTGATTAAGATCTTCAGAACTATCTTCAGAAACATAAGCTGGAGAAATCCCATATTTAGGATAGGCACATCACATTCATTCCAATGATTAGGGCATAAGATCAGCAACGAAAATAGCTGGAAGCATAGCAGTTTGCTGTTGGGAGATGTTTCCCATACTATTTACAGTAGAGACAAAACATTTGGAGTGGTTTTTTTAGTTTGTTTGGGGGTTTTTAAGTGTTGGATTATTCTGTAATTGATATAAAAAACTTTCCAAAAAATCAAATGAAGATGCAGTGCTTTAACTTCCTGGCAGCACTTAGGTAAGTGTAAATAAAGATGTTGTACTCCAATTCCTGTGATTAGAGATGGATCACCGGCTTTGGAAAACAGCTTGCGTACTGATCATGAGATGTAGATGAGTATCAACTACAGCAACCCCTACTTTGAATTGTTTCAATAATCAAGTTATGAGTCTGCAATTTTAAAAAATATTTTTTAAAACCCTAACTACTGTCATTCTGTTCTGTCCTTTGATGCCTATTTGATAGGACAGAGGTACTGAAAACACACATATTTCATCTGTATGCAAAGTCTGGTAACAACTTGTCTTAACCATAACTAGGTCGTTAGGTTATTGCACATAGAATACCTTAAAGCAAGGTTGGATTTTGAAGTATATGTGAAGTTGTAACAATTTTTCTGTACAAGAAAAAAGGGCAAGAAACCATTCATGCTTTTAAGAGTTAATATCCTTCAAAGTAAAGCCAACTATAAAATGTTTGATGGTTATAAAGTCTAGTCTTCTACAGATAGACAATGTTACCAGCATTTTAAAGAAAGCAATCTTGGAAAGAATAGTGGAAATGTGACTAATGAATTATATAATAAAAATAAAACCTGGAGGATCTTTCCAAAGCACAGTAGAGTGATATTATAAATTAGGAGACAAAAATAAACAGAATAAACAGAACAACTTGAAAAACTCCCAAATGTGTTTCTTTTTTAATTCCTTTTCTTGTTAGCAAAATTAAAAGTGCATACATAAAGCTGAATTAAACAAAAAATTCTCAGAATTAACACATGGTTCATTCTCAGTTATGTTTGAAAACAAAACCAAGCATAGTAGATATTATTCCAGTTATCAGCTACAGTACTATGAAATTGTACTGCATTTATCAGTTCAGCTGTATGTCTAAAAACCTTTAAGAAAAAGTCTCAGAAGGCTTGTTTTTCACATGTCAAATTTAATATTCCTGTATTCTTAAATCCCCCCCAAAAAAACCCCAGGATGTTGTACAAGACTGTTAAAATATGTCCAGTATAATATTTCGATCACATACTTGCTTTCAAAAGATATTTACAAATCACTGTATTTTCCTTGCTCCTGTTGCCACTTCTGGCTTCTGCAATTCTCAAATTAACTTCAATCCTTTCAGTCAGGCAGCTAGAAATTTGCTCATTACTGGAACAGTAACTCTTTCTTTATATACATCCTTATAAATCTGGCTAGAGCACATCTGCACCTTTCAAACATATTAACTCTATTTAATTTCAATAATGTGTGCTTCAACCTCAAATTTTGCCTTTCTTCACTGTACCTATGTTCTACTTTGGAATGGTGCCTAACAATGACCTATCAAATCTTTAGCAGCTCTTAAACAGGGGTTTTTTTAAATGTCACATTTTGCCAGATGGGTTTGTACTGACCAGAGTGAATAATCACCATGTACTCTCATATTCACTGTCATCTGACATTTATTACACTCCCAGAATGCAAATTAAGGTACTCACCAATGGCCCCAAAGCACAACCTTTTGCAGTACATGCCTGGACTCTGAAGGAATGCAGACTCCAAGGAGCAAGTCCATAAGCATAACAACTTAGCTGTGACGAATTTTGCATCAGAACACCATCCATATACAATCCATAGCTAGTAATAATACCTATAAAACAATGTGATAGCACTCAGTATCTAAAGAGCTTGAGAGTTTAGAAGAAAACTAATGCTACAGACATTAGGGTAGTAGTAGTAGTATTTCAAGCAGTTTACAGTTCAGCCAGTAAGTGTTTTAAGTAGTATTGTTATGCAACACTTAGAAGAAACACATTCTCCCATCTATAACTGTTGAAAACCTCGCAAGTGAATTACAGCTTTTGAAAACAATTACACTGTTCCAAAGGTTACATCTTAATCTTGTTTCTGAACAGCAAACATCACCTTGGAATCAGGGAAACTGAGGCAATTCTGTTTCACAGCCTACTCAGCACAAGACAAGAACTGGAAAGACACACAAAATCATCTCGCATCTTAACAGCTTTAGACTTAAAAAAAAAAGTGATCTACAGTATCATTGAAACACTGAAGGACAACTTGGGCCACTGCTATATATCAGTAACAAATTTTCACACAAAACATTGCACTGATACTCATTCTTGTTGATAATTACCTCAGATTTTCTGCATCTTGCAAACTATATATTTCATTAATTCAGGATTGTTAGGTTGTTTGTTTTTGAAAATAGTTTTAATAAACTTTCTAAAAAACCTCACAAAATACTATGGATTGCTGTTTTGTTCTCAGGATGCTGTAAAAAAAAGTCCTGAAGTAAACTATTAATTACTTATTCAATCTATAGAAAGAAAACATATTTGCAAACTCAAAATGAATGTTAATAAGACTTTTAGATAGAGGAGAGAATGGTACTTTTGGTGTAAATGGCTAATATGAAGTCAAAAATTGCATGTGATTATTTATCTCATTTATAAGGAAATATAAATCTCTGTCCTTCCAAAGGTGGATGATAGAATAGCTTGAATCCTGTTCAGATTATAGATGCACAGTGTTTCAAATTTATTGAAATAAACACTGAATTTTACAGATTTGCTTAGACTTTGGAAATTGAGCTTGCAAAGGAATCTTTTTCCTCAGGGATACTCCTCCGTATTTCTCATTTCTGAAAATCTTCCTTTTTTAAAGGCTATCTAAGTGTGAAATCTTAAGGCCAATAAATGCAAAGCTATAGGATTCATTAGAAATGAGTTCAGTTCGGAGGCTGTCTTCTAATCTTCCCATTATAGAAAACATCTTTGTATTGTGACAATATAACTCAATTCATCTTTCCTTCTCTTAAAACTGAATTGTTTGAAACTACATCGAGGAAGATTCTGTTTGAAATTGAGAAAAGATTTTCCCCTCTACTGAATGCAGAAATGCTTTGTAAATAACAGTGTATATACAACTGCCTCAGCTGAGCTTTGAGGAGTTATACTTCAAATGATTTATATGTTAAAGCAATGCAGAGCTGAGTATGGTGAAGTGATTCACAGACTCCTTGATTCTTTTCTCGTCTAGAAAAGCAAGAAGCTAAACTCAAGTCAGACAGCAGAGACGTGTGTGGGAGAAAGTCCTAGTAAATCTCACACTATCAATCCTACCACATTTCACAGGCTTCCTAAAGCAAAAATCCCTTGGGTTTCTGTATCTAGAATGCAAGAGCATTAATGCAAGAGTGTTAATGGCTGATATTTGCCCTACATTAAATAAACAAATTCTATCTATACTAAAAAATATTATATTTATCTCAGAGGAAAAATGTGAACACTGTAATTAAGGATGTATTTTACAGAGAAGAAAGCCCAACACTGAAGTACTTTACCTAAACCAGTGGCACTAACCATTAAAGTAGTAGACAAATCATTATTAATTCCTTTGATACTTACAATAATGGCATGACTCATGATGAGATCATTTGATATTAACGTGGGTGTCATATATGCCTCTATGGAATCCCCAGTGGACCATTCTTTTGAAGTGGTTCTAAAACCACAGCACTATGCAGCATCTATACTGAGGACCAGCCTGCCGGTCAACACTGAGCTTTTGTTAGTCATTTCAGCAGCGTATGTTCCCGAAGAATACTGAGAAAAAGTTTAAAGTTGGCCCAAAGTTTATGTACTGCTCTAGACTTGCTAGATATTCCTGAAGTTTACCATCCATAAAACATTAAAGAGTACAGTGCATTTTTGTGATTTACAAGGCTTTGTGAGCAATACATGGTTACCATAAAAGAATGCGGTTTCTTCATAATTATTAAGTCTAGATAGCTAGACTAATTCCTGGTTTTACTGAAGACAAAATCTCTTTTGATTATATAGAGCTACACACTCTTCCCTTTTTCTCCCTCTTCCTTCCCTGGTAAGGCCATATAATATGTCAATGAGATTCCAGACATTAAAGAGATTTTGAAATCTTAAGTGCTACAAGCATTTTACTCTTAAGGTACAATCTAGAGAGAAGATCTTAAGCAAACATACTTTTACTTACACCAGTTTCACTGGCTATAAACACAAGTCATCTCTCACAAGCACAAGTTTTTGCAGGAAAAAGTACTGGAATAGTTCACTGAATAATTTTATAAATCAGTTTTTACTACACCTGTTTCCCATAGAAACTCCATATAGCCTCAGAAGATAGATTCCAGCTCAAGAATTTATTTTATCTCTCACCTGTACAAAAGTAAAGTGAAGTGAAGTTTCTGAGATGTGACCATCTAAGGAAAATTGTAATTGGTGAGAAGAGACAAGGTCACTTTTTATGCATTTTTAAAAAGCAGACTTCAAAGTATATGGCAAGACTATAATGGATATGTTATGAAGAATACGTGATTCTTTATTGAGGCCACTAGAATAGTGAAGGCTCAAAACAGACTCTCTGATGACACATGTCATTTTACGAGACACTCCACACCTTTCCCTCAACAAAATTATCAATGTTGCTTATATTACACTATCTACATAAGTGACATGTATGCGGCAGAAAGAGAGGAGGGTTATGCTGTAAAGTGGGCTATGTCATAATCAACCATTTTATTGTTGGTTTAAAAACGAGACAAAATAAAACGTGCATATTACAAATATATTCAGCATATCATCTTCTATAAGTCTTTTTCCTACACCTGGTACATAAATGACATTTCTGAAGCAACTTTCATCAAAGAATTCGTTGCAACATTTCCCATCTTCTATGAAATGAAATTTTATCACAAAATAATGTAAATTTGCCTTAAATTCAACCAAAAGTGGAGCCCAGAAATTTAATATCCATGTTTGGATATTATTAGCCCTTGACATCCCTTATCTCAAAGCTTGACTCCCCCCACCCATTTTCACCATTTTTATGAAGAAGACAGGTAACCTTTAATCCTATTTGCCACCCTTGGCCTCAGAAGGAATATATTAATCCCCCTTAACTTTTTCTAATTGGTGGCAAGCAGCTGGACTCCAGATATTTATCAAGATAGCATAGTAAAATCTATGCTGCCTAAACCCCTGTCAGCCTACAATACCCATACAACATCAGCAACAGCTAACAAGCTTCTTCACCTCATGGATGAAAGGAGAAGCGAGCTAAAAGAAAGGTCCCAGAGATCCACTAAGGAGGTGACAATTTATAATATGCAAACTTTTTCAATTCAATCAGAAACAAAGACAAGGTCAGTAATTTCAAAAAGCATTACTTAACACTTAGTAAACTGAAGCTGACCAAGTTTGAAGCAACAAAGTCAAAAGTGAAGCAGTTTACAAGCAGTTTCTATCTTTGTGAAGAAAAAAAAAAGAAAAAAGTATTACATTAGAACTTCTGACTGTAAGAATACACCAGTAAAATGCTGAAGTAAGAAAATTGAAGGGAAAGTTTCTTCTGCTGGTCTTTCTCATAGTTCAGTCTTTTCAACCATGATATTTGTCAGCCTCCTATGCAGTTTTAAAATACTGACACAGAGAGTAATCATAAATGACGTGGCTACTAGCAGCCCACTAGGCAGCCCAAAAGATGTGCTGAGAATCAACAAAACAAAGTCACTAAACAATGCAAACTTTACACAGTTGCTCAGTAAAAAGTTTTAGAACCTTTTTTTAAATTTTTTTAATTTGTTATACAAAACAAGAAAATAGGTAACAAAGTAGTAGGAGAATTCAAAAATGCGTTAGTTATATAATCTTTTTGAAACTGCCCAAAAATGAGAAGAAAATGAAGAAGGAAGAGAAATGAGAGAAAAATTGCATATCCCTTATTGACCACTGTGCAAGTGTTAGCATGCTATGGTGAAAAAAGAAAGTCCCTGCTCCTGTAATGCCCTTCTGTCTGCCAAATGCTGACAAGATAGCAATTCTTCCACTTTAACCACTCAGCAAGAGCTCACAGGTGAAAAGCAGCAGCCTTTCCCTGTAAGGCAGAACAGTGGCAGAAGACCTTGCTGAATCCCTTCCTTCAGTTCTGACCCTAAGGAAAATAGCAAAATGCATGGTATCCACAGATCACCAGAAAATAACAGAAGTACCAAGGGAAAAATACTCTACAGGGTTCAAATAGCAAGAAGATGTGAAAATACCAGACAATATTTTTAAAGGGCAGAAATAGGCACAGGAGGCCTACACAGGGTGTACTCAGGATTACAGAGGAATAAGCTATATGGCAAATTTTGTGATTACCTAAATGCATTGTTCAAAACCCAAATAGAGAGGTGAACATCAAGGCTATTGAAAGCTCCAGTGTCCAAGGATGAAAGTACAAGGGACAGAAGAATATAATTTCTTGTATAAAGCTTCCCTAATTCCTACCACCTCTGTTGCTCATCCAGTTCAAATTCAGAGCTTTGTTAACAAGCAATTTATTGTATTTTGTAGAATCACAGAATCAATTAGGTTCAAAAGGATCTTCAAGATCATTGAGTCCAACCATTAACCTAACACTGCAAAGTCCACCACTAAACCATGTCCCTAAGTGCCTCATCTACCTGTCTCAAATATCTCCAGAGACAGGGACTCCTTCATTTCCCTGGGCAGCCTGGTCCAGTGCTTTACAACCTTTTAGGTGAAATTTTTTTTCTTAATATCCAATCTAAACCTGTCACAACTTGAGGCTGTTTACTCTTGTCTTATCACTTGCTAAGAGAAGAGACTGACCCCTACCTCACCACAACCTTCTTTCAGATAGTTGTAGAGAGGTCTCCCTGAGACTATTTTCTCCAGTCTAAACAACCCCAGTTCCCTCAGCCAGGCACATGACATGCTTTAGACACTTCACCAGCTTTGTTGCTCTTTTTGTGAACACATTCCAGCACCTCAAAGTCTTTCCTGTAGTGAGGGGCCCTAAACCCAGTATTTGAGGTGCAGCCTTACCAGTGCTGAATATAGAGGAACAATCATTTCCCTAGTCCTACTGGCCACACTATTTCTGATACAAGCCAGGATACTGTTGTCCTTTCCAGCCACCTGGGCACACTGTTGGCTCGTATTCAACTGGCTGTCAACCAACACCCCTAGGTCCTTTTTCACCTGGCATCTTTCCAGCCACTCTTCTCCAAGCCTGTAATGTTGCATGGGGTTGTTGTGACCCAAGTGCAGGACTCAACACTTGATCTTGTTGAACCTCATACAAGTGGGGTTGGCCCATCAACCTAACATGTCCAGATTCCTTTGTACAGTCTTCCTACCCTGAAGCAGATCAACACTTCTGCTCAGCTTAGTGTCATCTGTGAACTTACTGGGGGTACACCAACACCATCAGTTGTTTCCTAACAACCATTTTATTGTATTTAAAAGGAGAGCTAAGTTGAATGTAGTAAATTCTGTATTAACAAAATACAATATGCAAATTTAGTTGCATATATCCTATCTTTTAGTTCTTTTAAAGTAAGCCTGTAAGATTTTGCTTATCAAACTATAGGTCTTTATCCTGTGTTGTTAATATGCATACACAAATATATATATTTG
Organism: Megaceryle maxima; assembly: GCA_024605025.1. Lineage (NCBI taxonomy): Eukaryota > Metazoa > Chordata > Aves > Coraciiformes > Cerylidae > Megaceryle > Megaceryle maxima. The sequence continues at coordinate 95,141 of JANHGN010009713.1, forward strand.
TGTATTTATATTTAATTTGTTAGGTAAACCACTCACTAAACTACTTGGATTTTTTCCCACAATGCGGTAACACAATCAGGTCATGACATGGACTTTTACATGTAAAAAAAAACCAAAACAAAACCAACCCATTTCATAGAATCATAGAATTGTCAGGGTTGGAAGGGACTTTAAAGATCATCCAGTTTCAACCCTCCTGCCATGGGCAGGGACATCTCCCACTAGATCAGGTTTCTCAGAGCCCCTTCCAGCTTGGTCTTAAAAACCTCCAAAGATGGGGCTTCCACCACCTGTCTGGGCAACCTGTTTCAGTGTCTCCCCACCCTCATGGTGAAGAAATTCTTCCTAATGTCTAACCTGAATTGACTTATCTCTAGTTTTAATCCATTCCCTCTAGCCCTATCACTGCCCGACAGCCTAAAAAGTCTCTCCACAGCTTTCTTGTAGGCCCACCCCTTAAGATACTGGAAGGCCACTATAAGGTGTCCCTGGAGCCTTCTCTTCCCCAGACTGAACAACCCCAACTCTCTCAGTCTGTCCTCATAGGAGAGGTGCTCCAGCAAAAATTATTCAGATATTCACTAAGTCACATGCATGGCCTTCCTGTCTTCCCTCCCTATTCCTCCCCACCCTGACACCTTACCCCTCCAACATTTTCCTTCCTCCTAGCCCTCCTCTAAACCTTTGCCACCTATGCTGACAGGATTTTAGAAACAGATTATTTGTAACAGGCTAGGAGACAAAATCTTCAAATATAATTCCCATACAAAGAACCATAAAATATGAAATACGTTCTTTAACAGCCAATGACATACTCTTATTTCTTTCTAAAAGTAATGTAAGACCTTACAGATATGTAGCTTTACAATCATCAAATTCTGGGCATCATTTAAAGTGCCTTATAGTGAAGTTCTACAAGTGGGATGTGCTCTACCACAAATGAAAGTGGGGAAAAACTTGCAGGAAAAAATGAAATATATGTGAAAGCGCTGTGAGAAACAGTTGATACATATAAATATGATAAGCCGATGGGGGGGGAAGTGTTGCTTTAAATTCAGCATTTTTGCAGTGTCCTCTGCTGCGATTTAAACTGTTACATGTGTGACTACAAAATCAAGGTGAATTCCAAGGCTATATGATACTGTGCAATACTGTTAGAAATGTAAAATTTGTTCAAAACTTTTACACAGGGTTATTTCACAGAGGAAAATCTTTCCAAACAAAAGAAAATGTATTATTTAACTTCCACAGCCTTGGAAAAGTACACCTTCAAGATGACTATGTAGAACACAAATCTAAAGTTTATCATATATGAAGTAATGTAAAAGAAATTAATGTTTTATTGAAGGGTGAAATGAACATCCTAGACTGATATCCTCCAAGCCTATTCCTCAGCTCAGCTGTCGTGAAAAACCTTAAACAATAAGATGCAGTACACAAGAACTATCAAAAGGGAGCACTTTTGAGCCACTGAAACAGTACGACAGGCTGAAAACCACAATCTCATAGCTGAGGACAATGATACTATCTCAGGTATTTTATGTGCTAAAATGATCATTAAAAATTAAGCACCACATATAAGCTGCCATTTAGAATATTAATTTACCTTTACTAATCATCTTTTTAACTTGAGGCTAAAAGAGTTCACTTACCATTCGGATACTCAGGCTTAGTCCATGAGATGTTAAAGGAGTCAGATGAATATGATTGGGCTTTTGGAGCAGGAACACCTTCTGGTGTACTCTCATCTGTTACAGCTCTGCTAGCTTCACTTACTGAACATCCACCTCCAGTGCAAGCCTTAAAATATGAATCAAAAGAAACATACTTCAATGTAATAGCAATGATTTTGGCAATTTTTTTTTTTTTTTGTAAAGTTTTATAATTTTTACATATTTAAACTTAGTATAAGATTGTACTTTTCACAAAGGATACTTTTCTAAGCATAGATTTACTTACTTATTTTCTTAAATAACAAGATGTGTTACTCATGATACTTAGTTTTTAGGTATATTATACTAATTATACATTATACTAATGTTTGACTTGAAGCATTTTGCATTTGACCGAGTCATAATCACAATTACATTTCCACTGCTGTTGCAGCCACAGTTAAGGAAAATTACAGTACAATTTATAAAATTTACAATGCAAAACTTTTTCTGGAATTGACTAAAAAGCTCTCACAAGTTCCAGACACAGAATATACTGACCAGCTTACAATGCACTTAAATTATCTCGATGAATAGTCACTTAGAAGAAAAATGCCATTCAGACAGCCCTGCACTTCATGACAGCACAGTGGTGTGCAGATGCAATTAAAATAGTGAAAAAACACTCTATTATAAATCAATATGTAACAGTTATTATTACATGTTTATGTATAGCAAGTAAATCATTTGTATTTCAGTTACCAGAGAAGAAAAGATTGATTATATCATTTTTACATATTGCTTGATTATGAAACAATACAACATGCAAGAAAATGTGCATGTCGCCCCATATAACAGGCTTTTAAAGTTTTGCATGCACAAACATAAGACTACACAGCTATGGTCCTTACATGTGCTGTTTTTCTGATTACTTCCACTAACATCAATGACAAGAGACAAAAGTTCTCTAAGAAGTTAAAAAAAATAATACAAGAATACATAAACTTTGTACTGCATTTCAAGATTTTTGTTTTAGTTTATTGTTTATACTTAATTTTATTGTTTAGCAATAAATCAAAACCAGAGTTCAACACAGATTCAGATTCAGACATATTCTTAATTAAAACTTAAGGCATCAACCGTGTTCTTACAAGCCTCCCATGTGCTGAAGGGGGCAAGTAGTCTGCTCTGAAACACCAGCACACAAAGGAAAAATAACCTTGCTGTCCAGATGTCCAGAAATAAAATATACTAGATTGAAAGAAAGGGTTTGCTTCAATTTCCCATTTCCCAGTGTGTTTTAAATCAGAGAGCAGTCAACAAATTTCCTACCCCACTCCAAAAGTATATACTAGCCCCATGGGTAAAAATAAGAACTGTTTGTAAATGAGAGGCTATTTTATACAATGAGATTATTTTGATTTCATTGGAAATTACTCTCCCAACACAACTACAGAATGACTCCCTGTGTTCAGTCTGGGTTATTAAATAAAGATGAAAGAATGTAACCTCAGTTTTTGAAATATCCAAAAATGGCATTTACTTTAAACATGATAGTCTTTATAAGTCAGCTTAGATGGATGTTCAGGTAACTGTTAGCATTGTAATAAAGAAAATATTTAAGAACATCATCCTTCCAGCAAAGGCATACTATTCTTCAAATAATTTCACTTCTAGTGGCTTCATGAAGAATCCAGAAAGAGAAGCTCTGGAAGACCTCTTCCCCATACATCCCTTATCGCCTTGCTAAACAAGTTTCACTGAGCCGCCTTCAGCAGTGGAAGGCTTTTCCATTCAAGAGCTCAGTAACAGCAGCCTTCACATTAATTCTTTCCTTGATTTTCATGAAGCTTAGGTTTTTTTCTCTCTAAAACTTGCTGCGGTATGAAGTTTCTGAGTCTCTTTATGAAAACCAGTAAAAGACAGCTCATATACATTTAAATAGTGGGACTTTAGATCAGTGTATCCAAACGGACTGAATGTTGCTGGAACTCTGGCAATCACATCCAGTGATGCTCAAAGACGTGAAATCCTACATGTAAATCAAGCCCCACTGTGACATCTTGAACTTCATTGAGAAATAGATCTGAGGCAAAATTTGGAAAAAATACTAAAGCATCTAGAGAGCCAAGGCACAGATACAAACAACTTGACACACCACACAGTGATCCTCCAGCTAGCACCTGAGCTAGCTTACCCATACAACATGGCCGTAAGGAGATGATAGCTTTACAGTTAAACCATGAAAGCACTCAGGTCATACAAATGGTTGTGCCACTCCACTAGTAAATGCAGCCTTTTAGTTTTTCATTTGCTTTCAGACTGGCCTGGCTCACAGCCATCCAGCCTAGAGCATGAACAGAGCAAAAGTAAGTTACTTTGCACTAATGCAAGACTTCTTTGCCAACTTTTGGAAAGAAGCAATATAGAAGCTGTTGCACTCATTTACAAATACAATCACTACTTATTAAATGGCAGTATCAATTGTGAAAATTGGTAACAGCATACAAAGACAATTTTGTTAATTTTATGTAATATACTTGTATTAACTTGTCATACAAAAGTTAAAGCCAGCAGCCTCTGAAGTGATGAAAGTTCTGCTGATGAGGATCCTGATTCCTGTGTTGTAAGTTGCAAGTTTTGATAACCCAACTTCCAGATTCCCACATAAACTAAACCCAGCTTTTGCATGGATACAGAACAAAATTCGTATTACTTGTGAAACAAGAAAAAGAAAAATATTCTAGCTGATAGAAATATTTCATTCTAACCAAGTAAGGGAAGCATTTAGTTCAGTTTCCAGTGTTGAATATATTCTATTGTTGTTTTTACTTTAAAAGTTTTATTAAAATTCAGATTATATTAAATGTGAATCTAAATATTATATGTGAATACTAAATATTTCAATTTCTTTCCAGGTGTGTGTGTATTTGGTTTTTTTTTTTTCCTGGGGGGGGGAGGTTGCTTGTTTGCTTGTTCTTCTTTCATAAAGTGTAACATTTGGCCACATTTAAGCTTCATAACTTGTAAATCTCTAATATTACATTCTTCTAAAATTAGTCTGACAAGTTCTAAATACAATGGATCCAAATGTTTTAAGAAAGCTATCACACCTCAAAGATATTGGCCATTTCATGCACTTTTAGACTTGCTATTTGCTAGCAGCAAGGACATTTAGATCTAACCTGCCTATCATAGACCACTGCATTTTATGCAGGTCAGTCTGGATATCTTCAACACCAGAAGAAATTATTTATTCTTACTTTCTGCTTATCACTGATGCAATGGAAATATTAAAAACAAAACAAAAAAATAACAAAGAAATTATAAATAAAATAGAAAGATTAAATGTTCTTAAAAATTTGTTCAGTAACTTCTAGAAAAGCTCTATATGTTGATGATGTAAAAACAAAGTCCACACAACACTTCTTTGTTTTAACTATATTCCAAGGCAGAGCAACCAAAAGTTCTCCCAGTTGCTCTCCTGATGGGGAAGGACAGCACAAATTCTTTTGATAGTGCTGCCTGCTTAAAAAGGCATAAAATGCTCATTGAAGTACTGCCTTAGTTTTGGACATGGTGCTATTTTATATGCTATACAACTTAGTATGCTGAAATATCTAGGCACAAATGAATTAATTTCAACATGAATCTAAGCTTTAATTAGACTGAATATCCTTGCTTTTTCAAGTTCAAGTCAGATCCTTATCATTACCTGAAGGTAGTTTATTTTTTGTGGTATAATATTTAGAACATTCAAGAGCATGTTAAGAAAAAATGAATGCATACCCAGTCTACATAAATGTAAATTTATTCATAATCAAGAGCAGAATATTTTTCTATGGCATTTATCAAAGCAAATATCCTTATATAGACATTGTTATAAAATGAACAGTGTGCTTAAAACAAGGGACAATCCCATGCTTCTATGCACATATTTTTAGTTTTGTTAGCGAGCTGAAACTGCTCTATTTCATCACAAAATAAAACCAATGATAAAGAAGTGCAATGAAAACACCAAGGTCTCTTAAAATGCTTTGATTCAACAAACTGCTACTTTACACTGAACTCTTTTCCTTTCTGCCATTTCCTTCTACATAAAGATTTTATGAAGGAAGAGCAAATCATCATTGTACAAAATATGAAAGGCTAACATTTTCAAATACATTCAATGTTTTCTTGTAAGTTGGGTGCAGGAGATGTTTTTAAATCTTTTTTTATATTGCTGGTCGATTCTCTATAAGTTATTATCCAACTTATCCTTGGAAAAAAATCTGTAGTTTAAGTTACATACAAGTATTCTGAGAGCCTGTTTTGAAACAAAACAGCTACTACTGTCCAGGATGGCTTATAGACCTTAGTTTCAGAAAGAAGAGATTAAACAAAGTGGACACATGAACCATTAAGTATTTAAGATGTTAACAAAATCCAAACAAGTTTCCCATTTTACATATCTACTACACAACTATAAAACTTACAGCTATTTTTATGAGGTATTCAGTACCCGGGAAAAGCTGCTGAATAGTAAAATCCAGGAAAAGTTCTGTGCTGTTATAGATTACATTCCACTTTGTAAAATTCTGCTCATTGTTGGCAATATAAATTATATATCGATCTAGGATTCCATTTACTTCTACTGGTTCTTTCCATCTGCAAATAAAAGTAAAATATGATTAAGACCAGCAACGATTCAGACTGTGCTAAAAATGTCATGCTTTGTTTAGGGGACTTTGTGGGGTTTATTTTAAGAATTTGAAAACATAGTTGTGCAACCATAAAAATGAATCTGAGGCATACCTCTAATGCAGTATTTGTACTCAACAGATAAATGATTACAGTAACACTCAAAGCAGGGGCTACAAAACGGGCTTATCACCAGAACATCCCCTGCACTAAAGTTTGCAGAGACTATGCCCATATGTAGGTTATACTGATTGCGTAAAGACAAAATGGAAATTAAGTTGGCAAGTGATAATCAGAAGGTTCACAGAACCACTAAACTAATCACTTCTATGCATTTAATCATAATAAATTTAATTTTATGTCACAAACCCTTCCCCTGATTGAACTCACTGAAATTCTTGAATAAAATGATGCACTATTGTGTTGTCAGGAAAGAAGAAATCCTTACTTACTGTACATATATCGTTCTAGAATCCAAAACCATCAGGACCGGGGCATCTACGTGAGATGGTGGCAGCTGTGCTGTAAACAAGGTGACCTGGGAGCTGTTTGTACAGCCAGCAAGCGTGCATGCAGTGAGCAGAAACTGGTGTGGCGTAAAAACTGCTAAATCTAGGGAAAAAAGGAATATGAATTTACTTTGTATATTAATTTTACTTTGTTTTTCTTTAACTTTCAGAGGGTGGTGAATTCAGAAAATCAAGAGGAATAGGCACCCATATCTCTTAAATGTTTAAAATTTGTCCCAGAGAAGTGAATAAATGCTGTTTGATAGCAAATAACTGCAAATTTTGACTACTAATAAGGTATATGGGGCATGCTTTGGTGGACATGACCCCGTTGTACAGTACATATAAACTAGAACATACAACACCCAAACAACAAAGATGTTAGCCTCTTCAGTGCTACATATTAATTTGCTACAGTGGCAAATGAACACCTTTAAGATGATTAAATCAAACAAGAATAACGGAAAACCAAGTACAGGTTCATTAATAAAGACCATACTTTTTATTATTATTATTATTTTTACATAAAATACACTGTACGCTACATGAATGTCAAGTTTCAATACATACAATGATTCATTCCATGCAGATTTCACTATAAGCATGAACACAAAGGAAGCTCATTGTTACCATCACTCATACTGGTCTGTTCTCCCTTTGCCTGATACTCAAGCTGCATGAACACCAAACATGTAAAATATATCACAGTAAAGACAACCTGCCTAATGTTAGAAGAAAACTGTGAAGTGGTTATTTATTATGAAGCTATCTTGAACTTCAATTACTGCAGAAAATGGTGAGTAAAATTTAGCATTGTTGATGAATAAAAATTCTAAAAGATCTTTAGCTTCATATATTCTTCCCTGTACTAATAAAGGTTAGAAAAAATATAGTAGGAAAGTAATGTGGACATAATTTTCTAATATTTTTCATTTTTTTTAATTAAAATACAAATCACAAATTCCTTTAAGGAATTTACAGTTGAGGTTTTAGCAACAGTATAAGGTATACAAGTAAACTACATATGCTATAGATACACATTTTTAGTATGCCAGAAAAAAAATTCTGTTTTTTTTTTTTTTGCAAGACATAACAAATGTTAGTGTTTTCAGAGCTGAATAGTATAAAACTATGCTTTTGTATAAAATTACCTCTGAGCACAAATTCAAAAATTGCAATTGGATGACAGACAACAGTAAAGCAAAAATGCTGTAGAGCAAACTTCTTTCTCATTAGTTTTCCCCTCATATAATGTCTCCACTCCCTGCTGGAATGGAATTTCCAATTTACTCCACTTGGTGTGAGAAGAGAATGAACTTGCACATTTTTATTGAAAAACATTCTATGGTACTGTTCTATGGAGCACACAGCAAAGTGTGAGTTAAAAAAAATAAAAAATGCTGTAATTAAAAAATAAATAATCATCAAGTGAATGCCTGTAACACAGTGACATGATTAATCAATATAATGGGGCTGATTCTACTAGGGTTAAGCAGTGCTTATGTGGGTGAGATAGGGAAAGCACATTCCAGAGGAGGTGCTCAAGCTGGCTTAGCAAGCAGAGAAAGTAAACTCCACATACTGCACTGACTACATTGCCCTCCCTAGAAACCTTCTTATTTCCGTTGTTTCTTGCAGCTGCTATCAGAGAAGTCACAAAAAGTACAGATGCAGGTGGAAGTCTGCAAGACAAGTATCAGATACTACATGCTCTGAGTGGGCAAACAAATGACCAGAAGGAATTTTCTTTTACCAATCCTAAAAGCTGAAAGCAATCCATGGCATCTATTTAATTCATATCCTTGTAAGCAGTGAATACACCTTCTTCCCTCTAAGTTGAGACTGTGTTATGGGGCTTCTTTTAGAAGAGGAAAAAGTTAATTTCTCCTTTTACATTTGTTTATAGTGGCTCACAGTGTTTCTTGTACACAGATTTGGGATGGGGGTTGGGGAGAGGTATTCTCTCCTGTAAAGAAAATTCCTCATCAAGGAACAGTTTTGGGGTTTTTGAGGTAGCTTGTACTAAAACCCTGATTTGATGGACACTGTAGTTGAGACTACTTGCATGCATAAGTGTTTCTGGAAATACCTAGTTAAATTTGAAGAGGGAGAAACTTTGTCAAGGATTAAGAGAAGATACCAAAATGTCTTATTTCCTTTCCTTAAAAAAAAAAAGTTACCATGCATTACTACATGTGTCTCAGTGCCTGGAATGAAAAGCAGAAAGGCAAGATGGAAACATGCAAAGTTTGAAAGAACAGGAAACAAAGAATGGAAACACAGGACATACAAGCAGCAAGATCCTTTAGGATCAACTGGTAAGAATACTGAGAGGAGAGGGGAGGGAAAGAGAGGTTTTTTTAAAAAAAAAAAAAAAAAAAGAGTAGAAAGATAAAATATGGAAAAAAGCAAAAGCAACATGTCACCAGAATGAAAGGAAATCTTTATTGCTCATCTGCCTTAATAATGCCAATGAATTTTGACTAACAAATGCCAAATGCAAAGTTTCGATGGAATCTGAAATATTTAGGTGCAATAAAGTCTAAAGGGAAAAATTGCATTAGCATGAGCAGAAGAATAAAATACAGAAATTAGAGACTTAAAAACATCACTTAAAGCAAGAGATTTGCAGGGAAAATCTCTCTATAAAGTCATCAAGGTTTGGATGAGCCTGCAAATATAGTGTAGGTAGTATTTCTGAAAGGTTAAACCTAGAAACTAACAAACTGAACAATGAAAATGATATTATATTATATCATAACTGGTGCAATATTTTGTCACAAACTGATTTGGCAAATATTCTCCTATTTGAAGTTCAAAGTGTTTCATAATGGATCAATGGATTCAGACAACTACAGATACAAATATGAATCTGAATGAGGAGGAAGGTGGTTCTTAAAACTACAAAGCCACTGTTTGTCAAGGTCCTACAGCAACACTGCCTTGTTTCCATTTGCTTGATTGCATGATTTGCATAAGATCAAATGTAGGTAATTGTGGACATGAAAAACAGATCACTCTGAAACACATTAGAAATAGATCCAGAAGAATTCATCCAGAAATGCATTACAAGAAAATGCACCCCAGTGCATGAAAAACTCAGTGATTAATGTCAAACAAACTGCAATTTACAATATAGGGCATGAATTATATGTTATTTTACAATTGATTTTATGCTGTTGCTGGAAGAATTTCATTGATCTCAATTTACAGAATGGACCAAATAAGAAGACAATTATTTTCTTTCTAACTTGCAGCAAAAACTGCATTTACTTACGCATTTACTTGATCAGGTTATATTCCTCTGTTTTCCACAATTCCAGACTCCTGTGCTTCTTTAAAATAATATAAAATGCTTTTTACTGCAATTTTCCAATAACTAATCTCTCAAATCACTCGTTTCTTACCAAAACAAAGCTAAGCTGAAAAATCATAGAGGTTTACTAAGAAAAAACTCAAATTCAATTTTTAGTCTTGTAGTTATTTCTGAACTTAGAAGGGCAAAGAGCACCATGGGGGTGGGGAGGGGAATAGAAAAAACACCAAGAAGAGACTTTCTTGGGAGTACAGAATTCCCTCAGATCACCATATTAAGGTCACAGGTAGCCATAAATACAATTCTGCATTTTTCACATTAGAAATAGAACAAAAGAAAAAAAGCACATAACTGTTTTAATACCATTATTTGCTTTCCCTAAAGAAAAACGCTGGGGGCGGGGGGGAGCAGGGAGAAGAGGGATCAACCTGCATTTTCATCTCTTTGACCTCAGAGGTAATATAAACAAACTAAATTCTTTTCTAACTCACATGTCAGCAAAAGAATTGCTAATTATAGTGGCTATCATTAAAATCGACACTTGCATACCACTACATTTATATTATAAGTGGTATATGTGGAACTTCCCACACTAACCAAGGTAGCTACGTTAAATATGGTAAATATAACTATAGCGGTTGGTATATATCTAGTTTGTAATAACCACCAGCATAAGTCCTGATAGCACAATCAATGCACGAGACAGAAAGAATATAGAACGACCCTGTTTGCATGGTCAATAAGAACACTCACTTTGCTTTGATCAAATTTAATGGATAGTCACTGAAAGATAATATGCAACACTACAGTGCTACTTTTAGCATGGAATTTGAGAGATGTTACTAAGAGAGAAGAAAAACATAGTGAAGTAAAAAAAAAAAAAAAGAAAACAAACCACACCGATAAAAAACCCAAGCCCAAAATTAGATATTCAAGAGCTTAACTCAGAACATGAGCTTTAATGTCAAGATGTCAGAATATATCACAGTCCAAAAATAATACACTAGCAATGTCTACAATGTTTTAATTTATCTGTAAAATGCAGCATTCTATATTCAGGTTTACAGCAAGAGGGTCACATACCCTTCTTTCCTCCCCTCTTCCACCCTATTTCCCCTCTCTCTGGTTTCAGGCAGCTATTGTAAAGATCAGAAATGGCAAGGCCTTCTCTTGGTGAGTGCTTGCTTTAAACGTGACTTGCGTAAGGAACCCCACATAGTTTTTCTCAGGAAAATAATTGAGACAATAGCTATCCCATTGCTGTATTCAAAGGAAAATAATACGACAGCACTGTAGCAAGGGATTGTTAGCCACACAACAAAGAAAACCTGCTGAGAGAGTATGAAGATGAAAAACTTCCAACGAATTCCAATCACCATGTTTATGTAGGTAGACTGTATGGCTACTTCAGCTCATTACTCACACCCTTATTCTGCTCTCTCATCTTCTTTTACATAGTTTGTTAAATTAACTCACAGTAACTTAATATTTAATTAGAAAGTAAACTCTTTGGGACCATAAATCTGCATCACCAAATACAACGACGGCCCCACCTGACTTTTATGCACTACCAAAATGAAAAATCAAATTCATTAAGTGCCAAGATCATTATCAGGCTTGCTCCATCAGACATCATTAGCAGTTCCTTCCGTTCCACCATTTTCTGAAAGCAAGCGATAACTCATATATAACTTGCAGTACAGTGCATCCTGCATTCTGTATTTATAAAGCACCAATCACTTAATTTTATTGACTCTCGAAGAACCGTCGTTAATGTACAGCCTTCTCTGGGAAGGTATTATACTGATGCTGCATCTTTTTCACAGATCTCCTGTGAATCTGATGCCACACTTACTACCCCCTTGAAAATATTTCCCAAAAAACAGGGTGTCACAAATGACATGACTTGCCTACTTCAGGCAACTCAATCAAGGCAAAGAAAACAGGATGCTCATGTACCTAATTGTATAAACTAGCAACAAATGAACTTTCTCATATGAAGGCAAATCACGTCCTGGGCTGCATCAAAAGAAGCATGGCTAGCAGATCAAGAGAGGTGATTCTGTCGCTTTACTCTGCTCTGGTGAGACTGCACCTGGAATACTGCATCCAGCTCTGGAGCCCTCAGCACAGGAAGGACATGGACCTGATGGAGCAGGTCCAGAAGAAGGTCACGGGATTAATCAGGGGGCTGGAGCACCTCTCCTACAAGGACAGGCTGGGTGAGCTGGGATTGTTCAGCCTTAAGAGAAGGCCCGAGGAGACCTAATAGCCACCTTCCAGTATCTGAAGAGAGCTTATAAAAAGACTGGAGAGGGCCTGTTTACAAAGGCCTGGAGTGAAAGGATGAG
>JANHGN010009713.1:114347-150352 GCA_024605025.1 Megaceryle maxima
AAGAGAAAAACCCCATCAGCTTCCAAAGTCCAACTACAAATGTATGTAAATTTTTTCAATAAGAAATAGATTGACATAAAAATACAGTATTTCACGGAAGACCTGTGGAAAGTGGGATGGAGTTTAGTACTGACTAAAAGGCTATTAAGCTTTATATAAAGAATCTAGGCAATAAGTGTAGAAACCTAGGTTAGATTTCTGGCAGACATTCAACAGGAAAGGAAGTATCCTACAATGCCTTTCATGCTTTTTGTGGTATAATTTATGCCTTGAATGTGTTTTCATATAACTTGGGAAGATAAACCGATTTTTAAAAGTACAAGAACCCTCATACATTCATTCAAGTCAACAAATATTTTACATTCAAGTATTTTAGGACTTCATAAAATGTAGGCTTGTAGTGTTCACAAACAAGCCGACTTGTGAAAGATGAAAAATACTGAGGAATGTCTGGACTTATAGAAACAAAAAAGGCATTAATTGGTAAGACAACTTAGAAATGCAAGTTGTAATGAAGTTGCTCGGATAACAAGTGTGAAACACGCAAATATAGAACATTCCCCTTTTCGTAAATTTGACTCATAGCTTTCTGGGTTTTTTCAACAAATAAAATGCTAAAAATATTTAAGTCATGGTTAATGACTTAACAACTTCATGACTATGCATTTAGTAAAACAAAGGAAAAGAGGAACCTCTTGTTCAGAACCCTCCAGAAATATTACTATGGTGTTACCTGCCTGTACTTTATCACCATTTATTAATATTCCACTTCTGTTAAAAGAAGGTTGAGCCATATTGGGTATATAGAGAAGGGCCTGTGTCTAGTGGAAGCCAAGTAGGAACACGTATACTGCTCAGTCAGAATAATTATTGTCACAGCTGATAAACCAACACAGTTTATAATAGCAGCATGGAAGAAAATATCTATCTTACATTAAATATACATCAAGTGTTTGGCAGTTCAGAAGACCAAATGGTCCTAAATGAGTAAGAAGAAATATGTGTTTTCCAGGGGATAAAGAAACAGAAAGATGCTTCATTATGCAGCTTGCAGTTTCAAGAAGACTGCCCCACTCTTTCCAAGCCTATCAAGTTAGGGCTGAGTTATATCTTTATGAACAGATATCAAGAGACTCAAACAGAAGCAGCCGGTTTGGCTTTCATCCATCTGTGCAAGAGGTGTCATATCTTTATTCACATGAGTCTATCATTACCTGAAACGAAGCATAAATTATTTACGAAGCATTTCAAAATGATCCTGGAAAAAAACAAAAATCAAAAACAACAACAACAACAAAACCAAACCAAAACAAAACAACAACAAAAAAAACCAAAACAAAACAAAAAAACCACACACAAAAAAAACCACACACACACAAAAAAACAAACAAAAAAACCCCCCAAACAAACAAAAACCAAAACACAAACAAAAAAACACAAACACACACAAAAAAACCCAAAACCAACTCTCTGATTAAACTGGAATTGGTTTTCTTTATTTAGAATAATATGATTTAAGTAGAAAATAACACCTTGCACAGTTTCTGATGTTTTCTTAACAAAGAAAAAAAAAAATCACTTAACAAAGGAGTGATTGAAGGAAATCTTGACATAAACTCACACGTATGCTTTATCAGCAAAATTAAAAACCTAAACAGAACCCATCACTTTGCCTTACTAGCTTCAGGTAAACTGCAATTATCAAACATACTGCTGAAAATAAGATCCCACAAAAAGTATTTCAGGCTATTGAGCCCAATAAAGCCAAGAAAGTATATTCTAGTTCTTATAATCTAAGGAGACCTCTCAATATTTAATAGCAAACAGTGTGAGCAATAGTCATGTGGTGACCAAAGAGAAACTGTATCACTTGACAGGGCCCTGCATAAAGTTCTAAATAAGGAAAGACAACATGCAGAGAAACAGATTATGCCCTTCAGAAGTCCCAGAGGAAGGTAGACAAGGTGCACAAGATTGGGCCTCTTTGCCCAACAGAGGTTCACGCAGTCAACATTACAACAAACTGATCTCAGAAAGTGGCAAAGTAAGAATTTGCTGCTATTTAGCTGCAGTGTCTTAGGGAAGACCTTGCAAATCCACATGACAGTGCAGAACACCTCCAAGACAATAATGTGTGGACAGTAAGTTCTGCTTACTTAAGACTAAAAAAAGGCTGTATTTAAATCTTACAAATTGAAGTGAATGAACACCATTTAAATCTGTCCCCTCAGTACACTCTGTCTTTTGAAGAGATCTCAGTATCTTAAAAGTCTACTGACCAAACTAGATATCTGTGAAGGAGAAAATAGAGAACTAGAAAGCCTATATATGTCTAATCCTGACAACTAATTTTGAAGTAGAATCACAGGACAAAATAATCTGGAAGTTTTACATTTTTTAATGGTTTTAATTCTTGTAATGGAATTTAGACAAGCCTAGAAATCAATGGTTTCCTTCTCTTTGTTTAAAAAGCAGAGCACAGAGCCAAATATTTCCTATGCTACCAGAAGGGAAAGGAGGGATAAAAATAAAATAAATATATATAAAAACAAACGAAAAAAGACTCTTCCTGTTTTACAGATATTAGTTCTGGAGATGCTATTTACTCCAGTTTGCATTGGTACTTACAGACTGGGAGGTACCAATCACTCTCATTTTTTAATTTGTGTTGCTTTCTAATTTTTAGAAAGTGGTACTCAAGCAACCTGAGAGCTCAGCAATTCCAGCCGGGCTAGCGTGAGTTCTTTCCTGGCTTGCTGTGTTACCCAAATCTGATCAAAGGACAAGGACTCCAGAAGCTTGTCCAGCTGTGGTTTTATAATGACACCATTAGGTTTTGCTCTATAATCAAGGTCCCTAAAAGTCTGTGTAGCTTCAGGCTTAATATCTGCGACAAGGTTAACTGAAATCTGCAGCAAGGATAACTACTTTAGCAGATTGTATCAGCAGGAAATATTTAAACACTATTTAAAAGGATTTTAAATAAGCAGATTTTATTTAACACTGCACTAATGCACTGCAATAGAAAATGATACAACAGAGCTGCTACAAATAAACATAATGCTTTTACCCTTACCCCAGCCCCCTCCCTTCTAAATTCCCCAGATCTGTATTATTAAGTCCAATGAGTGTACCAGATCTTACTGTCTGAAGCTGAAATACCAGAATGCCAGACTCAGACAGCCCATTTGCCCTCTGGTTTTGTGCCTGCTGAATCTGCATTCTGGGTCTATGGAATTAATTACAACAGCACCGGTCACCGACAATGTCAGTGTTGCCAGTTCAGGTGTATCGAATGTGCTTTCTTATATGCATACAACTTTTAGAAGGCGGCAGTTTCTCCTGTAAGACTGGTGTACTCTGCCCTCTAGTGCTAGGTGCACCAATATATGTTTAAGTGCATACTCGGGTCAGAATATAGGCTGAAGCAGCAGGTGTTCCTTATATGCTATCCTGGAAAATATGCTATTTTTTATAGCCCTTATCAGCTGGATATTTTGTTAAGCCACATATAAGGGGTGGGACTACAACTGTAGCATGGTATTGTAAGACCCTAAAATAAGAAAGAGACACAGGGGCACATCTCATTGAATCATATGCAAGACATTTTAGATAAGCAATTCTGCAAAGAGGTGAGGACTAACTTTCATTGCTCACAATGGTGTTAAATGTCTCTGCTTCACAAAAAAAAAAGATGAAAAGTGACATTCAGAGTTATAATATAAACTAACCTAGCACTAACATTGTACTGCTCTAGTGAAAGAACAAGCTGGGTTCATTTGGTATTTATATGTCCTTCACTGAACCAGGAAGATAGGAAATAAACTCATACTAGAGGGGTACAGAACTTTTCTAGTTATCCTTTAAGACAAAAGCTGCCTGTCATCTTCGAGCATGATCTAAATCAAAGGAATGCAAATCCTTAGGTTTGGAAAATGGTGTTTTTAAACATGGCTGTGGCTAAAAACTATGAAAAATAACCACAAGAACCTCATCTTAAACCTAAGTATTTTCTTCTCAATAATTAAGCTTCTTGCAGTGATACATCTTATGGTAATTATCCTCTACCTACAATTCTGTGGATTTTCTTGTTAAAATTGTTTCACTTGGCAATTAGTACAATATTGATACTATGATGGATTTTGCTTTTATTATCATGATCTATTATTTAAAAGAAGCAGCAGCAGTCATGGGAATAACAAGGACAAAACCTGCCAGTTTTCACTAAAATGTAGTAATTGTACATGGCTGTGTGAGTACTGTAATTTCTATTGGTTCAGAGCAACTTAAAAAAAAAATACAGGTACTGATTTGGGGTTCTCCCAGTTTTCAAGTCAAAATGTTAAGCCCTGTTTGCACAGATGTCAAACATCTGCCTCTTCCTCACAGAAAAATAAGGCTTCCATTCCATCCTGGTTTTGTAGGATCAGCTTTTCCACACTCAGGTCAAATAACAATTTGTATAAGCTAAAGCTTAGTTCACACTGTTAGAGAAAATTGTGAAGACAGCTCTTTCCCACCATTCCAAGGCTTTCCTTAATATTTTGCCCAGAAACCTGGTACAAAACAGTCTGTCAGTTTTTTAAATGCTTGGTTGTGTAATTTAGGATAACTCTATACTGGTTTAACTCAGTTGAGGATCTGCCCTTGTAATACAGTTGACAGTATTTCTTTCCTGAAACACTTCTTTCACGTTGGCAGAGAAAAATAAGTTTCATACAGCTGGGTTTTAATAAGCATATCTTCCTTTTTAAAGATTCATGATGAGAACCATTAGATTCAGCTAGGAAAATTATACGAACACAATTTCTTAACATTGTCAGGTATCTAGTGCTGGAGAAAATGCAGATGTACACCCTCAATGACAACCTCAGTGCAAAGACGGATTTATACATCTTTTGTTTCCAGAGATATCTACAAAGTCATCTCCCTTTGTAAACATGTTAGATAGTGAACACTTTTTCTTAGACCATCAAATGCTCAGCATTTAAGAATAGAAGAATATTTTGCTCTAATCTTTTTTTCTAAATATTCTTCACAATAATAAGATTCCTACCAAAACCAAAACTTGGCACTTGGGTCGCATCTGATCATTACTGTCTCTGCTTATGCCACACTTTTCTGCATTTATTATACCACCTTTCTGCTGGTAGTATTGGCTCCACCAACTCAGGCCACTTCAGACTAATACTCTTGGTATAAAATTCAGCCTGTTATCTCTTGAGTCTAAGGCAGGTTGAACTTTGTGGGACTAATTTAAAGAAAAAAGAGAAAACAAGAACAAATACTTTGCCTACATTTAAACAAACACACACACACACACACAAAAAGAATAAAGAAGAATTACATTAAGAACTCTCCACATTTCAAAGTAGAAGTTTCAGTTTTGCCTGTGTTTGGATGGGTAAGAGAAGCATATTTTCCTCTCCATAGGAAAAATCAACTCCCATTTTCCTAAAATCAAAATCCTTTGTAAGATCCATGTGTGTATGTTAAGAATTCTGAAGATAACTGTATGAGCTTCTCCATCTCCTCAGAGCTGATAGTCTCTACAGAACAGTAAAGTATGGGGGTTTGGAGTGCAGAACTCTATTGTAATTGCTTTCCTGAGCTGCAGCTTCTGTACTCTCATATAGAGGGACTGAAAGCATGAACATAGGGGTGTGGATTCACAAAGCCTGTATCCCACCTGGGATCCTGGACTGAGTATTTCCCCTTTCCTTGTCCCTACCCATTGGAGACATTAGGCTTTCACCAGAATTTAGGATGTGAAATAGCAGCCAGATTGCATGAGGAATTAGCACCACATAAGGCAAATGCATAATTTTGGTAGCAGAAAAATTGCAGACAGACAATTAATAAAGGTGTTACAATACAGGGGTTGGCTTCATTTCAGTGCTTTGTTACTCACAACACTGAAGCTGAATTTGTCAATATGGGGGAAATATTTGAAGGCATTAATGGATGATGGATGCCTAATGGTTCCCCCTTTTCAATGCTGTAAAGTGTATATTTGCCATATGTGCTTTTAAAGGGTTTCCTTTTTAATTACAGCTCAACCCCTAGAGGAAACAAATGAATTTCCATGAAAATCAATGAGTGTTTTAAACCCTCAACAACTGTCAGAATCAGAAACTAAGTTAACAAAATATTTGCAATTATGGTGTTGAGAAAACATATCCCCCCGCAAGATACGGATTAATTAGTATGGGCTTAAACTGATTGCACTTTCCAGGGTCTGCAGTAGAAGTCAATAAATTACTAATTTTTAGACAGAAATGATGCCTTCCTAAAAAGAAAGGTTTTGGAAAAAAAAAATTCAATAGATACAATGCTTCAAAGCACAGAGAGAATCTATGACTTCCTGGTATAGACTACTTGTCAGGAGCACAGCCGTATAGTTATTAAATTAGGAAAATCATTTCGGTGAATGAATAGGAAACAGATGTCAGAGACAATGAACTTTGTCTCTCTGTTTAGGGTCAATAACATGCTATGTTGAGGCAATAAGTCACCACCATCACTAACATAAATGCTGAAAGGAAAGGATAATAGAGGGAAAGCCAAAAAAGTAGGAAAAAGACCTGAGGCTGCAAAGTCAGAAGCTGCAACTTTTAACTGTAAAATGATAACTTTTCAGAAAAAAAAAAAAAGGGGGGGGGGGGGGGGGGGGCGTGTGGGTGGATAAAGACAATATTATTATATAGTTCTTTTACCCCTAGCCTACAAAGAATAAAATCCTGGGCTCTGAAAGGAAGCAAAACCAGGTCAAATTAAAGATATATGCAGGTCTAACTGATTCAGAATGAATGGGATTTCTAGTGGCCGAAATGCCAGCCCTTCTGGCTCACATCACCTCTTCCCCCTCAGGCACAGTGAGAAACTGGCAGCTAAATAAAATGGATCCAAAGTAAACAGACTGATCTCCACACCATGTTCAGAATGGCAGGCAAGAGTGACTCTTGGGCTGTACTGCATAGGGTAACAGTGTGATTCACTAGCCTTCTCTTTTGAATAAGCAAGATTCTAGGTTTCCTTTATATCTTGTCTAAAAATTAAATGAAAGCAACATTATTAATGCTCAATAGGACCAAAAAAATCAAAACTTCTAGAAAATAAAAATGAATTCCCTCTAAATAAAAGCAACAAGAACTCCTCTAGGAAGCTTATGAACTGGATGACTTTTCCTTAGACTAGTTTAACTGAATGTATTCTGATGTATCATTCAAGATTTAGAGGTAGAACATGAGGAATTGCATCCTGCCCCCTTTTCACAGAATCACAGAATGTTAAGGGTAGGAAGGGATTTCAAAAGATCATCTAGTCCAACCCCCCAGACAGAGCAGGACCACCTAAACCAGATCACACAGGAATGTGTCCAGGTGGGTTTTAAATGTTTCCAGAAAAGGAGACTCCACAACCCCCCTGGGCAACCTATTCCACTGCTCTGTCACACTCACTGTGAAAAAGTTTTTCCTTAAATTTCTTTGGAATCTCCTATGCTCCAGTTTGCACCCGTTGCCCCTTGTCCTATCATTGGACATTGCTGAGAAGAGCCTGGCTCCATCCTCCCCCTTTACTCTGCCCTGGTGAGACTGCATCTGGAATATTATGCTCAGTTCTGAGCCCCTCAGTTCAAGAAGGATAGGGAACTGCTCAAAAGAGTACAGCGCAGAGCCACAAAGATGATTAAGGGAGTGAAGCATCTCCCTGTGCTGAGGAAGCTGGGTCTCTTTAGCTTGGAGGAGACTGAGGCATGACCTCATTAATGTTTATAAATATGTAATTTTTAATTCATCCTTTTCTATATTTTCAAAGAACAATTACAAAAGCAATTTTATCACAATTCCTAACAATAAGGATTCATTTTGCCTGTGAATCAGAATACAACTAGACATGAATCTAAACCCAACCAAACAAAACATTTTCTGGTGAACATTTCTTCAAGTGTTTTCCGTTGCTTGTGAATTTATAACCAGGTTGCAGAGGAAGACAGCACTAAAACTACCTGTGATAAACTTTCAGTAATGACTTTAATAGGACTGGAAGCACAACTATTTGGATTCCAAAATTCTTAAGAATAGTGTTATGGTATAGCAATAAGAGATTAATGGAGATCTTGCAAAAAAGATAAATGGCACTACAAGAATACCAGAAAACTGGGGGCATGGGGGAGGAATTAATTGAACCTATACTTTTGATAAATATTTATTTTTTTTGCAGAAGAAAAATGCACACTAGTTTGAGCTGTCATTATGCTAACCTATATCCTATTTTTCATATTATTAGTAATACATAATGTGGTAGTTTATATTCAAAAATAAAACCAGAATGTATATACCTCAAGTATTTATCCAGAAATACACTAAGGTTACTATGGTTACGAAAAATCCATTACCTTTGAATACAGAATGAAAAAGTTTGACTTAAAGTGTGCACTATTTATTATAGCGATCATCAACAGCCTTCAGGAGGTTTTCTAACTGGATTCATTTTTCAGTGTCAAAACTGACCCACCACACCAGTAGCTTATGGCCTGTGCAAGGCAAAGAAATTTGAACTATATGAATTTTTAAATATGTTTTATACAAACTCAAGATGCAGAAATGGCTTTGAATTTTAAGGCCTTACATTAAAAAGAAAGTAGGGTCTTGGTACCCTTTCCTTCCCCAAGTTGCCCACCATGAAATGTTCTATTTTCACCTATACCTACTGCCATATACAAATTCTGAAACACTCAGAATATTACTTATGCTGTGCTATACTTCTAGCTCAATATTTTGTGGGTTTTCTTCTTGTTTGTTTTGTTGTTTGGGGTTTTTTTCTTTTGTTGTTGTTTTGTTGGGGTTTTTTTTTTTGTTATTTGAATAATGTCTAAACAAGTAACTTGGATACTTCATTAAACTATGCCAATTACATAAAAATAGGAGGTCAGATTGCCATGCTTCATTGTACTGCCAAATAACAGTCATTTACCATCCATATAATAGTTTAAGAATATTGGTTATTGACACACTGCACAACTGTTATCAGAAGAAAATGGATTATTAGTTTATGCTTAACAAATTAATTAAACATGGGCTACTCTGGAAAGAAACACAGTGTCTCCCTAATTAAGAGTATTTAAGGAAGACGGTGGGAAAAGCTATTAAACCTGTAGATAATATCTTGTCTTCAACAGCTTACAGTACTTATTTTGAGAGCTAGATGGTAGGAGTCCAAAACCACTAGCAAGATGACTCAGGTCCCGGGAAAGAGGACAACACAACACAAGATTTAGCTACACCATGGTGACATTCATTTCTGAGACTCCCAACAGATAGCTCTATGAAGGATTCTTTAAAAAATGGAATCCATCAGGTTTTATAGTGCATCCAGCCCAGTTAAAAATTATTTTTCTTTTCCTCTGAAATAAGAAGGGATGAGTTATATAATGATTCATAGCAACTAAGAGATACTCATCTGATATGCTATCTAGCAAGAAACTCACCTTTTACAACATATTTAGTTCCATTTCCAAAGTAAATCGGTACTCCGTTCATATATAAAATATATTGTGTAATAATACCATTGGGTTTTTTGGGTGGACTCCAACTCATGAGCAAGAACGTGGGAAAGGATATTGCTGTGGGTGATTGTACATCTTCAGGGGCTGGTGGAAGAAAAAGTATAACATATTACATTATTATATTTCCACAAATAATAAATAATTTCAGTGAGTACACACTACCAAAATGATTTTTGCTAAAGTTCAAGTAATTTCAGAACAGATTTTAAGCTCACAACATAGCAGTATTTTGAGAACTTGCCTATTATATGTGAGGTTTCCTAGTCAAACAGAAACGTGCAAAAAATGAGGACATAATCTTTACCTTTTAGGAGAATAATTATGCTCATACAACTTTATTTTTCCATCTTGATAACACTGAGCAAGGGAAGGAGTATGCAATTTTAGTACAGTCATTTTTTTAATACAGATTATTTTCTCTTCCTTCATGCTTTTTATTCCTAACTACAAAGTGATCATTCTTTCTAATCTCAAATGCAGATGCTGTATTCTTAGGCACTGCCCCTTATTTTAGACTTTCCATAATTCAATAGTCTGTAAAGTTTGTTTAGCATCGATGCTATATGTATAAGAGACTGGAAGTTGGCAATGGATAACAATTTAAAAGTTGAGTTCTCTTGCCGTTTCAATGAGTTATATGCTAGAAGCAGAAGCAATCCCACTGAACATCACAAGGGGGGCAGAATTCTGGCCTTAGTCTGGAAGGAATACCTTGTAATTTACAAGCTCTGTGTTAGCAATTTAAAACAATAACTAGCAGTGGCTGGCAATGTGAAAACAATATAAAGTAATGAATGTTTCAATAGGGAAAGAGGGATAGCTGGAGGGTGTGATATGGTGCCTGTCTTCTGTATCATCAATTTATTGTTACTAAGAGCATGCATTGTTGCATGTGAGCATCCAAAAATAGAAACTCCACACATTGACTTTTTGTTCAGTTGTTCTGAGGGATAAAACATGTGTTCCCCGTGGCTTTACTTGATTTCTGGGGAAAAAAAATAATAAATAATCTATTCTTGCCTAAACCTTCGCAATAAGACTTTGCATCTGAAAACAGTGGATGTCTTTCTCAAACACATGTAAGAATTCCTGCTTTATTCACTAAGCTGAGAAAATAAGACACAAACAATTTAGTTTTTAATTACACCAGAAAGAAATATACAGTACTGTATTTCATGTTTTTATCACAAGGTCCATTAACTATTTGGCTGTCAGAAGCTACACTCTTTCATGGACAATGCCACCAGACAAACTCAGTCAGTTTGTTTAGAACTTCCAAGAGGCAATAATTGGATTTTGATTTGATTGGTGCTGCTGGCACTTGCTAACATGTTCACATCAAAATGCTCTTCTAGCAATGTTAGACTGCAATCCTCAGGGCTTGTTCTCATCAGGACAACACCTTGCACGACTACCTGCTCTGGCAGTTCAACACTCCAGTATTCTTCCAATCATTATGATTGTAGTTCCCATAATTTCCTGCTAAAATTCTATTTGTTTTATTGGTACTGTATTACTACCTAGTTTACAAGAGAAGATAAAACAAAGAAAGAGGGAATTTTGAAAACTACTCCACATCACAGAAGATTAACTACTGTCCTATAAATACATGTCAAAGTCTTCATTATTCTACTGGTGTAAATTTGAAGTAACTGATGATTTTAACTGGATTAACATGACTTTAGGATGACAGAACCAGGAGATATGGACTTTATGCTTAATTGAGAATAGTTATATATGTCACAGATATTTTGGGAGCATTTGCTTCAGTAGTTATATGTATTACTCACCAGCCTACTATCTGAAGTCAGAACTGTAATGTACTTTTTCTTTCTTACTGCTCTAGAGCTCTTAATGTAAGCATAGAAAACATTAAATTACAGTCACAACCTTTAAGTTTCAGCACAACAACATGTAAAAGTGTATGGAAAAAAAAAAAAGAAAGAAAAATCTGAGCAGTGATTAATAACTCGCTCAATCGGCATTTGGAGGTTTCATCACACTGAAATAATTGTTGCCTATTGCTGGTGTTTAGCAGTTAAAAGAAACCATGGAAATCAACCGTTTGATTCTCAATTTCATACTGTGCCATACAATCAATTCTTTTTAGTCAGACTGTCTCTAGATTTACTTCTGAGCCATAGTAAAATGAGGAAGCTTTCATTAATCTTTCAGATGCTTCATATTAATGACAAGGCTCTTGCATGAACAATGTAACAGCAATTAAAAAGCCCATTAATCTGCATTACAGCTATTAAAGATGCATGTCATTAAAGGGTATGGAGTTTGATTCATTTTCGCACCCCCCCAAAAAATGGAGCAATTATGGTCTGGCAATGCACTTTGTCATCAAATTAGGTTGGGGTTTTCCAGCAAATGGCTTTGCAGCATTTAGCTCTTCTTCTGTTTTATTATTCATGACTGAAATGTGGAAGTCAAGACCTTTGAAATTACTTTACCTTCTTGTGGAGTGGAGATGTTCAATGCATGCAAGCTCTCAGTACAGCCAGCCAAAGTGCAAGCAGTTAGGGTTACAGCATAGTTTGTGAAGGGATGCAAGCCTGTCAATATGCCTGCAACAGAAAAAAGCAAGGTATTATGTACATACAGTGCACAGACTGCTTACATACACAGGCAGAAGTGAAAAATTCAAGTTTTCTGTTACAGATTTCCACTCTTACAGGCAGAAAAGGAAAATTATTTTAAGGTTTCATTCCTATTATAGCAATTTAAATTTTTCAAAATATATTAAGAATAATTTTTTTTATTACATTCTTAATACTAACGGTACAGCTGACTTTCTTTAGTTATGCTCACTATAACTGACACTACTTCAAGACTGAATTGAATATTTTAATACAACAATGACAATAAAGGACTTTTTTTTCTTAGTCCTTGTCTCACAAGGTTTTTTCAGTTATTCATTTGTTTTTCCAAGTCCTGAGTAATTTTTACTGTCTCCTGGAACAAAATTTTTTTTAATGCTTCCTCTCCAATATTTCCCCTCTTCATCCTTAAACTGAAATATCTTTTTGTGTGTGTGAAACATACCACTTGTATTCCATTACTTCAGTGGCAGCATATAGACCATATATTTGCTATACTACTACAGCAATATAATTCAGGTGACATAGTACCCAAGGGTTTACAAGAAAAAAAAAACAAACAAAAAAAATCTGTAATCTTATGTTTTTTCAGGTCCTGCTTATTGTTACAGAGGAGAGTTGCTAGATTCCCACATATCGATCATCTCCTTCTTGTAGTGAATGCAACAAATCACTGCTTACGAATTCAGGAAGATACACAATGTTTTGAACTGCGATATACAGGAGGCAAATAGAAAAAAAAAAATGTGGTTTAGAGTAATTTTCAAAAACATCAGCAATTCCATTCCAAAGTGGGTCCAACAATAAAGTAATATGGAATGAAAACGCAGTAGCAATTAAAATTAGTCCAATTCATGTCAAGTTTTATTTCCATCCATGTTATCACCTTGACACTCACAGCTTTTACTAAAATCAATGGGGTGTTTCATTAAAAAAACCCGCTAATATTTATAGCAAACTATGTTATTTTGGAACTATCTGACACTGGGATTTTGCAAAGCAGCTTCACAAACAACAGTACCTCAGAGAACCATAATTCTTGTCCAAACATGCCATAGTACAATAAGACTGCAAATTCCCTCAGCATTACACGTACACAAACAGGTAGATGAAATTACTCCTTATTATTACTCTTCCTTGAGTTACTACATCGAATGCAACATAACTTTGGGTTTCATATTGAAAAATGTCCTTTTTTCCCCACATAAACCCTTTATACTCATTAAAAAAAAAAAAAAGGATCATTTGATGCTAGAAGTTAACAGTTACAGCATAAATACATTATTTTCTGAGTGGGACAAAGTCTGTGAATGTTTATATTTTGCTTACTAACAGATGCGTTCACATGGAAAATATAAGATTAGCTTTCACTGAATTTGTAACTTTTATGTCTTTGCTTGTAAATAATTCAAAAACTTCAAAGATTGTTGCTGCAATGATCTTTCTATGTGACTTCTCTGAGGTGCAGTTCTGCTTGTACACACAAACAGGTATTCAGAAATAATCACATTTTCTTCAGAGTCCTGTTAAACTAAAACCAATTGATCAGAATTCACTCTCCCTGGTTATAGTTTTGATTCTTCAAATCCCCATTTAACAGTGAAATGATGTACTGTCACTCTCTAATATAAAAGTAACAAGAAAGAAAAAGAACTTTGTGTTAGCCACCACCCAAGCAAATGTCACTGCAATCTTCCTCTGTGGAAGGCAAATATTTTTAAGAGTATTCATAAAGCAGAAAATGGGAAATAACCATGTTTTAAAGCATTACTATCCCTGTAAAGCAGGATATCGGAATCTACACTAAATTCTTCAGCACAGAAATTTCATCAGTCAAAAAAAAAAAAAAAAAATCTTTTTTTCTGTACAACTTCATACAAAGCACTTATTTCCAGACAATAAAGGGTTAAAAATGGGAAAGTATAAAAGGTACTATTAAAATTACCTTCAGCAAATAAAACCATGCAGAATTCAAATCCTCTAACTGTGACCTTTGCAAGTTCTCGGTCAAGAGAAGCATGGTGTAGTGTATATGCCATCTCTCTATTCACTCTGCTGTGCTTTGGGAAGCAATTTAGTTTTATTTGTACATTTAGCACTTGTAACATTCTTTCTTATGAAGCAGTGAATTAATGCTCCTTGCATTTCCTGATGGAAGACATTCTGTGGGGTCACCAATGGCTTCAGGCACTGAGAGCTGCAGTAGCACAAATCCAGAAAGATGCCTATAACTGTAGAGTGTTTGGATTGGGCTGTTTGGTTTACTTTAGACAAAGTAGAAATGTTTTATATAAAGTAGCTGCAGTACGTTGCATACATAGGTTTGTGAAGGGCATTCAGAATGTGAGGGTTAAAAAAAACCCAAAAACCCTTATGCAACAGGAGGTTTATGCTAAAAAAAATTTAAAATGTTCAGCTAAGGCAGCAATGTGAAAAAAATTAATTTTTTCATTTCCTAATTTATGTTTTTCCTTCACATTTATTCTTGCACTATTTTCTCTCAACAAAGAAACAGATGTGCTGCGTAGGTAGGCAATAGAAAGTGCACAGATTTTATTTACATACTTCAGCAAACTACTTTTTTCTCAGCTGCCAACCTATCTGTTTGGCCAGCATCCACTGTAATCTGTTCTCCTTCATTATGTTAATCTGTGGGCGGAAAGATTTCTGTCATCTTCAAATCACTTGTACAGCAATGGTAAACACCTTGGCCTGTCTGTAATTGGACAGGTGTCTGCATTGGTGTCACCGGGCTTTTAATTCAATTAAAGAACTGGCTGCTCTGCTCTCATTACCCACTCATTTCCTCTGCACTTTTAGTCAGTCACTGAAATTTACACTTGGTGCCTGACTATCTTAGCGTACAGAATCAGCAAACCCATAGCAAAGATCATCGCTGATACATGTGAATTAATTTATAGCACAGCAAAATATTTTTTTCAATAAAAAATAGCCTATGATCCAATGAAGATGGATGACTGCTTTAAAAACTTTCCCAAACTATCACACTCTCAGACTGGCATCTCTTGTCTGAACCCAATAATTGCTGATCTGATAGGGGTCCATTAGGCTTTCCAAGACAGGATGCTAACAAAGCAAAATTTGGCCACAACCACACTTCCATATATTCTATTAATGTTAACAGGAGAGAATTAGAAATATTGTCACTTATCAGGACATAGAATTAGAGACATCATCAATATTTAAGAAGAGGGTCAGCCTCCCACATTTAGGATATGAGTCCCATTCATTCAGCCTGCCAGTACAGAGAAGCTGAATCCATCTAGACTTAAAATTTACATCATAGACTACATTCCAAGCCTTAAAATCCACATGGGGAATCGGAGACGGTAAATCATTCTAACACACCACTCCTATCTGCCCACTCAAAGAACCTCTGGAAATAAATTAAAGTTCTAACACAGACATTTTGACACAGTGACCCCATGAAACTGAATAATGTCATTTGTTAAATATGAATGTAAAGTTAACAGTCTAAAAGAGTGATCTGGAATCACACCTAGAACATTAAGCCCACTTTATATGCAAAACTAGTATTTCATTTCCTATACTTTTATTTAAATGATCTTTAATTATTTGCAATATTTGAACATGAGGTTTAGAATTGTGTCAGAGAAAACAGTAGGTTCATTCTTGCATATAAGGGATAAAAACGTTGACGTGGACAGTAAAAAAAGGGTCAACGATGAATTTATGGTAAAATGGATGTGTGAACTGGTCAGAGTTAGTTGCATCTTTATGTCCACACCATTCATCATTCTAATGCATACAGTATATAAGAAGATTAAATACCCAGCTTCTTCCTTTCACTTCTCCATAAAACAGACATTTCTTTTGCTCAGTACATCTTAAAAGGAGTTCTTGTGCATTTAGATAGCTCAGATAGATTCCACGATATTCTGACAGATTTTGAATGGAAAAGTAGTACTTCTCATGAAGGAAAAAAAAATATATGTTTTACCACTAAGGTATGAGGACTGATATTCTGTTCACAAATACTAAAAAACAGATGCAAAGGCATTTTAGCAATTTCCTCCTCATTAAAAGACATTTATGAAACAACTTCTTCACTGTTCCAAAATGTCATTATGCTTTTTTAGAAAGTTGCTTCAAAACACCATCAGATCAAAAGATACACTTGCTTATAGTAACTTAAGGAGCTTTTACTCTGCATAATGAACTGGTTAAACAAATATAAATTGATGTGAGCTCTTTAAAAATTCATTTATTGAAGGACCCTTCCCATAAACCCAAAACTAAACCCACTTACACACAAAAATATTTAGTCTTATACATGTATCATACATACTAAAGTTCTTAGCCTCACTCAAGAATTTTTTCAAGGCTAGTACATTTTTTTTTTTTTTTTTTTACAGATAAATTTAGCTAATTTTAATCATAAGTAGCTACTACTTTCACATGCAGTCTGAAAAATCAGCTCTGCTACTGAATATTAAGATTCCCAAAGTCAACCACAGAGCTTACTTACACAAATTCTATTTGTTTCACAAGCTGAGTGTATTTTTTGCCAAAGGGACTGTCCCTTGCTAGATTTTGTCATTATTTCCTCCCTAACACTCTATTTCATAAGGATGTATTTTGAAATACACATGAAACAACACTTGACCTTATCGATGTAACTTAATTCTTGTTTAAGCTCTTAAAAACAAAACAACAATAAAACCAAAACCCAAATCTCCCCTCCCCAAATCTAGACTATTTAACCAACTTGAATGCCTGAGGTTGTACAGCATCTGTCTAACAAAGTCACTTGTGTGTCGAGATGCATCATTGCCACAGTACACTTAATCACAGTCCACTGACCAGAAAAGGAAGTCCTCAACTGACTTTGTGTTTTTGACAGATTGTACCAAAAACTGTTTAAGTTCATGTGTCTTCTACATATGCATTTCTGGACTGAAAGCCTGTGCACATCAATCTGTCACATACATCTGCATTTTTAAAGCATCTTCTACCATAAGCATATTATGAGTCATAAAATTTTCAAGAATTATTGAATGAGAGGGCACCTGTTCCAAAACTTTGGTTTATATAAAAAAAAAAAAAATTAAAAAACAGTTTACTGGAGTTCTGTGACTTGGAAGACCCATTTTTTTCCCCCACACAAACATTTCATCACCCAACATATACCAGCTCCACTAACCTTGAAGATGCAATCGAGGTTGAAGTGTGTCATGGTTTAGGGTCAGGGCAGCCCCTTAGACCAATAACAGATGCTCTCTGTTAATCCCCCTCCCTCCCCGCAGGGGAAGAGAAAGGGAATAAGGGAGAGAGACTCAGCAATTAGAAAAGGAAAATAATAAAGATGGAATATATACAAATATATACAAAATCAATATCAAACCAACCTCCCTGATGGTAAGTACGTCACCATCACCACTGATGCTGTGGAGCAGGCACCAGGGGAGTCCCAAACTGGGCCCTGCAGCAGACAGAAGCTATGTTCAGTAGCTGGATTCTGGTACTGGATTCAGGAACACACCGATTGGGATCGAAGGCAGAACAGAGAAAGTCCTCCTCAGATGCTCTGAGGAAGAAACCAAAAGACCTGAGCCAAGCCAAGCAAAGCAGGCCAAGAGGGCAAAGAGAGGGAGCCGAGACCCTCCGGATCTCTCAGCTTTATACCAAATATGACCTATGTGGGCTGCAATACCTTGTTGGTCAGTTTAGGGTAACCTACCCTGTCCGCTCCTCCCTGCAGGTGCAGCCTTTCACTTTATGCACCTCCTAATTTAGTGCACAAGATCCAGCAGTGGCCTTGGGTTGCACACCAATCCTTGGTAGTAACTCTAAACATGGGGCATTATCACTGCTAGAAGCAGACACTGACTGAAAACAGGCTGCTAACTTCAGACAGTGCAGTTAATTAGAAAAGTAAAATCACTGTACAGAATTAGTTCTGATCCCACTCAAACCAAGACACAGTAGTTCAAGGAATCCTGTTACTTTCCCCGTCACAAAGTGCAACTCTCTGGATGCTTTAATTTGCATAAAACCTTAGCCCAACAGTCCAGTTTTGCACCAAGAGCTAATTAACCAGAATATTGCTTTTGTAATATCTATCACTATGTTACTCTTGAGCCTTCCAGACAACTATGTCATTGCTCATTTTCTGCAGGATGGTTAATTTTAAGTTTGCAGAGAGAGAAAGGCTGTTAACTTTTTAGTTAACTTTTTTTGAGTATGTCTATGAAAAACATATTAACAATCCCTTCTGTCCTCACAAACATTAAGAAGTTGATTTCTTTTTACTAATAGAAGTATTGGTATGTAGCTAAGAATTGATGTAATTTTGATAAAATATTCAGGTTTATTTAATCAGACAATTTACATTTCATATGAATACATTTATACACCACCATTGGACTGTAAACAAGATTCATTTAGGTCTAAACTCAATCAAGTTAGAACCTTAATATTGCAGAATATTAATATCATTTATATTTTAAAATGCATATATTAAAAATTATGCTGCTAGTCTGCCAAAGCCAGCTAAATGAAAGGAGATACGAGCTGATGCCACTCTGATTTAGAGTCATTAGGAGCTCAAGCACCACCTGACAACTCCCAGAATCCTAACAGGCATAGACAGATCCGTTGACTCCCCTGTGTTGCATTAGCTGCTGCAAACAGGCATCTGAGCACAGACTGAGGTGCAGTTTCTGGTGTACTCAATCAGCTCCTCCCACAGAGAGACATGTGCGTACATGTGGGTGACAGAGATGGAAAGAACAAATAGAGCCACAGAGATGATTTAAGGGAGTGGAACATCTCCCTTATGAGGAAAGGCTGAAGGAGCTGGGTCTCTTTAGCTTGGAAGGTGAGGGGTGACCTCATTAATGTTTATAAATATGTAAAAGGTGTCAGGTGGATGGAGCCAGGCTCTTCTCAGTGACATCCAATGATAAGGGGCAACAGGCTCAAGATGGAACATAGGAAGTTCCATGTAAAAGTAAGGAGAAACTTTTCCATGGTGAGGGTGACAGAACACTGGAACAAGGCTGCACAGGGGAGTTGTGGAGTCTCATTCTCTGGAGGCATTCAAAACACACCTGTATGCATTCCTGGGTGAACTGATCTAGGTGATCCTGCTCTGACAAGGAGGTTGGACTAGATGATCTTTCTAGGTCCATTCCAACCCCAAACATTCTGTGATACTGTGAAATCTCCTTAAGATTCTCACAGAGACAAAACAGGCCAACAACGAGCAGTGCGGCCCTAATCATTATATGGGTCTAAGTATATGGTACCCCTTTTGTGTGGGAAGGATACATTCAGTCTTCCACATATCACACACTATGGCATGGCACCGTGAAGTGCATACCATTCTTCTTCCAGCTATGGGAAATATTTAGATGCTTTCTGTCCTCTATATGTGCTTCTGATCCAAGGTTACTTCTACGAAATTATGATAAAGAGAAATAATTTAGCTGAAAATGACAGCTGTTCCTGTAGTTAAGAGTGGTTCACACACCTGATGAAACAGCTCTTGAAAACTGTATTTTCAAGACAAAGTTTCAGCTTTTATTACTTTAAATGTTCAGTCAGATTTTAGTTGTAAGTAAATATAAGCTAAATATACCAAACCTGCATGTTTGTGCAGTATGTTGTGACGCTGTATCTACAGGAAAAGTTTTAGAATGTTAGAAATTTGTCCGAGATTGGAGTAGGGATTTGAAGTCCTCCTAGTGCTCTGGCCCTACATATATTTACATTAGTTGCTCTGTATTTTTCGTTGCTACGAATTTACAAACATCTCATTAACCACAGCATAGGCGTGTTTTGAGCCTACAATATTTGTGCTAACAAAGAGCTGTCAAATAATTTCAAGTGCATGAAAGTAATATACAAGTAATTCACAGAAAGTCTTTGGTTGGTAGAGAACTTCAAGATCATCTTGTCCAACCTTTGACCCAACACTGTAAACTCACGACTAAACTACATCCCTGAGCACCAGGTCCACATGCCATTTAAATGCCTCCAGGGATGGCAACTCCACCACTGCCCTGGGCAGACCATTCCAATGCTTGATAACCCTTTCTGTGAAAAAATGTTTCCTAATATCCAGCCTAAACCTCCCCTGGTGCAGCCTGCATCCATTCCCTCTGGTCCTGTCACACATCATCAGGGAGAAGAGGCGGTCCACCTCCTCACTCCAACCTCCTTTCAGGTAGTTGCAGACAGCAACAAGGTCTCCCCTCAGCCTCCTCCAGACTAAACAACTCCAGCTCCTTCAGCTGCTCCTCACAGGACTTGGGCTCTAGGCCCTTCATGAGCCTCATTGCTCCACACCACACAGTCCAGCACTTCTATATCCTTCTTATAGTGAGGGGCCCAGAACTGAATGCAGTATTCAAGGTGGGGCTTCACCAGTGCAGAGTATAGGGAGGTGATGCCCTCCCTTCTGGCCACAGTGTGTCTAATACAAGCCAGGACGCCACCAGCCTTCTTGGCCACCTGCGTGCACTGCTGACTCATATTTAGTCAACTACTGATCAATACTCCCAGGTCCTTTTCCAATTTGCAGCTTTCTAACCACTCATCCCCAAGTCTGTAGCTTACCACAGGGTTGTTATGACCCAAATGCAGGACCTGGCACCTGGCCTTGTTGAACCCCATGCAATTAATCTTAGCCCACTGATCTAGCCTGTCTAGGTCCCACTGTAAAGCTTCGCTACCCTCTAGCAGATCAACACACTCACCTAGCTTGGTGTCATCTGCAAATTCACTGAGGGTACACTCAGTCCCCTCATCCAGATCATTAATAAAGACATTGAAGAGTACAAGCCCCAGTACTGAACCCTGGGGAACACTACTTGTGATTGGACACCAGCCAGATTTAGCTCCATCACTACCACTCTTTCAGCCCATCCATGCAGCCAGTTTTTTTATCCAGTGCAGAGTGTATTTCTCCAAGCCTGGTGCCATAAATTTCTGAAGGAGAATGCTGTGGGAGATGGTGTCTATCTGGACTTTAGTAAAGCCTTTGACAACATCCACAGCTCTTTCCCTCATCCACTAGGCAGGTCACCTTGCTGTAGAAGGAGATCAGATTAGTCAGACAGGACCTGCCTTTTGTCAACCTATGCTGACTGGGCCTGATCACAGAATAATTGTGGTTGGAAAGGACCTTGTAGATCACCAAGGCCAACCATACCTACAAGAATAAAGAACACCTAAATACCTGACCACTAAAAGGAAACAACACCAAAAACCAACACACAAGACCCCTGCATGCCTGCCCCTAGAGCACCTGGTTGTCTTGTATGTGTTGTGTGATGGCGCTCAGGATGACCTGCTCCATAACCTTCCCTGGCAACAAGGTCAGACTGACAGGTCTGTAGTTCCCAGGATCATCCTTTCAGCCCTTCTTGTCAATGGGTGTCACATTTGCTAGCTTCCAGTCAACAGGGACTTCCCCAGTTAGCCTATTCATTAATAGTTTTGCACAAAACCATAGAATTGTTTTGGTTGGAAGAGACCTTTAAGATCACTAAGGCCAACTGTTAACCCCACACATGCCAGGTCACATGGTGAACTACCTGGCTGTCATAAATTGCTTAAGGTACCATGTAGATCAAAGTACCCCAAAGAAAACAACTTTTTGTCTAGCAGGTACCAGAGCCAGCCAGCTCTCATTTCAGACTCCTGTCAGCTCAGGCCCTCCCCAGCCCGTGTCACAGCCATGCTGAGCTCCTGACTGTAGGGGGCAGCCAGCCCCCACTGCCCCCAGCTGTTGGCACAGATCTTGCAGGGCCTGAGGCAGTGCTGTGGGGCCTGGCCCAGGGGCTGCCAAACCCCACAGGAGGTAGCAGTCAGGGTGGCGAGGTGGGTTGCAGAGCTGCAGGCCGCTTTGGCAGTGCCTGCTCGGGCCTGGCACAGCTCTCCCTGAGGGGCAGAATCTCTCATCTGGTGGCATTTCTCTGAGCAGGGGCATTTGCCAGGCTGGCCATGAGCCCTGTGGCCCCACCAGCAAGCCCAGGCCTATCAGTCAGTGGCAGAAGCCCCCACCTCCTCTTCCAAGAGACTCCCTAGCTAGAGCGCTTTCAAAACCAAGGCGCTTTTGATTAACCATATTAAATCATTAAATTAACTTTTTCCTAGATATTCATCTGCCAAGCATAAAAGACTAAAAGGTGAAAAGTAATTATAAACACGTGTCAAGGGAAGGAGGGAACGACGACCGTGGGCATTCAGAGTGGAAGCCGTCAACAATTTTCTCATTATTGTATGTGCAGCCACAACTTCAGCTCTTGGCTGCTGGGGCAATGACACAGGCAGGATCAACTGCAAAAAACATACAAAATTGAAAGATAAATCTGTAAAGGGAATACTAAATGTTTGTTTATTCTTTTGCAGAATATTTTATTTAAATATTATTTGCAGTTTTCACAACTGTTCTTCATTGCCTGTATTTGGGAGCTGGTAAAATTTAGAGGCTTGTTGATCTCCTGAATTCTATAATGGGAGTGATCTGAATTACAAAATGTTTTTTTCTCATATATGCTTGACAAGAAAAGTGTCAGAAGACTGTGATTAGTGGCACAAAATCTGGTTAGAGGCAAGACAGCTGTGGCGTACCCCAAGGGTTGGTACTGGGCACAATACTGTTCAAGATCTTCATTGATGACCTTGATGATGAGGGAAGTGTGCACCTTCAGAAAGTTTGTGAATGATACAAAAGGGCCACTAAGATGACAAAGCAACTGGAGCATGCTTCTTATGAGGAGAGACTGAGAGACCTGGGACTAATCACCTTGGAAAAGAGGAGGCTCAGGGTGATCTATCAATGTGTATGAACAACCGATGGAAGAGAACAAAGAAAAAGAGACAGATTATCTCAGAAGTTCCCAATGATGGGACAAGAATCAACGGCCACAAATGGAAATGCATGAAATTCCACCTGAACACAAGAAATCACTTTCTTACTGTAAGGGTGGTCAAACACTGGAATAGGCTTCCCACAGAGAAATATGTCTGTGAAGATATTCAAAATGCAACTGGACATGGTTCCCAGGAAACCTGCTCCAGGTGACTTTACTTAAGGTGGATGGATGGACTAGAGTATCTCAAGAGGTCCTTTCAAACCGAACAACCCTGTAATTCTGTGACGCTATGTATTCTGAAGGAACATAGGAGCAACAGCTGCTCATGCATGACATTGAAGTTGTGTTCTAAAGCTTCTTTCATTTGTTGAAATACTGATTCTAATTTATATACCAATTTTATGTCAGCATGTGGAATGCACTGGAATGCAGCGTAAAGCAACTCAGCCTTTAGGAAAAACACCTCTTTGATGTGACAACCCTGTACTACTTTTATTACTATGCTGAGTGTGATTGGCTGTATCCACAGTTTGTCAATGTTATTACATGTTTCTTTGAAGGCAGCATGGGCTAGCACAGTATTCCTTGAATCCCAAAAATTTACACTCTATGCTCTTATCCGAGAATACAGATCCTGAATACCATGTTGAAATATACTACCTTATCCAATAAAGTCCTGGTTCACAAGTCAGAACCTCATTTTAAGGATTTAAATCTGCTGAATATTCCTTTCTTGGCTGAAAGTGAAAAAACAGTTTGACATTTTGAAGATTACAAGGGTCAGATTTTGAAGGATTTTGGTTTCCCATGAGACAGAAATAGGCATTTGAGACTGTGGGATTATGGTCATTTAAAGACCTACTTTAATTTTTAGCTCAACTTTTCATCTTCTTGACAAGGGTACAACAAGTTCTTCTGAATATGACACACAAGAAAGCCTTATGGGAAATGGGTAATGGTATTAATAATTTTTTTGTTAACTGTGCTCCAGTTATGACTCAGGACCCTACCACATAGAACACACTGTGGCAGCTGTTGAAAAGAATTTACAGTATAAGTATAAAACAAAACAAAACAGATAGGTGTAAATAGGTGCAAGGTAAAAATATAAGATAAAGGGGTTGTCAGTGCCCTCAGATACACTTGCACATTATGTGGTGCCTAGGCTTAACAGTGAATGAAAATTTGAAGGGAGTGGAAAAATATGACAGTTGCTTCATCAGTGAAACCACTGAAAGCTGTAGTGTTTTCCTCTCTCCTGATGCATTAATAAGCCTGACTGTTGAGATTACTGTAACAACATCTCATGAAATTCAAGAAAAAAAAAAAGTCTAAATAGATTTACCTCCAATTTGGGAGAAAATAAGCAAAATTTCCCTTCTCAGCAAACTGAAAGGAAAAGTAAGCAAAGACAGCATCTTCTAGTGGGGTTCTGTGTTTGTTAACTTTTGATTAACCAGGAAAGATAATACAGCAGGGAAAGCCAACCCTTTTCTTGGGAGTCTTGAATTTGTGAGTAACCATTTCTCTATGTCCACAGACTAGTCCATCTGTGTAGGCTTGACTGAAATCAATGGGCTGAATGTAAAGTAGTTTCAAGATAAGTAATTTACCTCACCATGAGGACATGAATTACATGTTTCAGATAATAGCAAAACTGGAAAATACCTAATTAAACTATTGGCCAGCAGTTATTAAAAAGAAAAAAAAAAAAACAAAACAAAATGAAGGACTCCTTCCACCACACACACAAAACTGATTTGGAAAACTTACAGCCAAAGTTACAAAAGCCAAAATTATAAATATATTTTTAAAAAGTAAGACAAATCTACCACAGACCATTAAGCATTATGGTCCAGATGCAACTTTCAGCTCAGGAATTCCACAAACTATGAGCTGAATTTGTATTAACGAGAAAACTCACTTTATGCTTAGCACATTTCCTACATTTTCTTCCTAAGCATCTACAATCTGACATTGTTAGAGGTCAGTGGTTGAATCCACCCATTCTTAAGTTCTTAGGGTCATTTTATTTTGCAGTATTCAACATCTAACTGCTGTTAATAGACTAATGAACCAGGATCCATCTATTGTCTTCATTTAATACAAAGGAATGCCTTATTCTTCTGCCTCCTCAAAGCTGCATGCAGATAAACTCTTACTTGTGCAGCATGATGTGGACATTTTCATAACCCTGACACAATCATGGCACAATACCAACGAATTTAAATAAAATTTTGTCTCTGACCAGCAGCTGTGAATAAATTGTCTAATCCAAATGCTTCTACTCTGGTCTTTATTTTCTATTAATATAATTTGCATTGCTCTAGAGCACAGATAAAGAGTATTTGAATCAACAAGTTCATCAAAGAAATCACAGTAAGAATAGAAATCCCATGCAGTTTTGATATTGTAAGCACATTACTCACAAATAGTCAAATTTCAAAATGAAGAAAATAAAGTAAGTGCATATTTACTCTTAAAAAAAAAAAGTATATATAAGTTATGGCAGAGAAACAACACAAAACATACATACTAAAAACAGTAAGCACATATTACTTGACTTCAGGAAAGCAGCAGTGATATACTGCCTAAGGGTTAAGCTACTTTGTAAAATAGTTATATTGCCCAAACCTGAGCCAAACCAAAGTATCATCTTTGAGCATTATGTAGTTAGCATTTTTTTAGTTGTTATGAATTATATAATTAACTTTAGAGAGTATATAGACAAATCTGTTGGTCACAGTTTGTTACAATGAAAGATTTCATACTATCACCCCATTTACACATCACATAACAATCAGGATACTTGTCTGTAACATGCTCCCCTTCCAGGTAACTCGGTAGCAGCCAGCAAAGGCAGACCATTAACAGAGAGAAGAAAGCCAGATCCACACTATCCTGACAGGAAGAGAGGTCCCAAAATGTTCTCTGTGTAGAAAAAAGAGTTCAGAGTTTCCTCCTAAAAACCTCTGCCTCATATGGGTAAAAAAAACTAGACTCCAGACACATCTCACGTGCAATTGTTCCTATAGCTCCTGTCGAAAACCCACAGCTCAACAGTGACAAAACCCCATAAACCCAAGGCCCCAGATACCTTCATTCCATAATAACCCACCTCCAAATACCAGCAGTATCAGCCAAAGCACCTTTATTAACCTAAATGCATGCTAGTTCCCACTGAAATCAGTTAGGCTTATATGAGCAAAATTAGGGAAGTATATCAAGTGCTCTCATACCTCAGGTCAAATATTATCTTAGGAGACCCATATTTAGAGTTAATTTAGGTAAACTGGATGTAAAAACAAAGAAGGAAAAAGAAAATCACACATCCTAAGGAAAGACAATCAAACAAACAAAGCTTCCCCCCCCCCAGAATTATTAAGAGGTTGGGAAGGCATACCTGAAATAAAATTAGGTTTTAGTATTTTTGTTGTATGTTAATTTCCATTGTTCCTTGAAGTCAGCACATTGCTTTGTATGTGGACATTGACAGAAATACTACCCTTCCAAATGTTAACTATGCTGTGCATACACAAAAATAGACAAGAAACACTTTATTGCTCAACAAAAGGAGGTATAAGAGTTCTATGTTATTAGATGTGCATAAAAAATGGTACTTAACAACATTTACCTGTGAGTATACTAGTGTCAGCAAGCTCAGCACTACTGATGGGTACATTGGGACCATCCTCTTCATATGCTTTCAAAATGTACTTCTCAATTACACCTATGACCCCAGCAGGTTTGTCCCAGGTGACCTCAATGCTGTAACCATTTATACTGTGAACTCTTGAGGGAGTTGGCACATTTTGTGGAACTGTAGAAGGATAAAATAGAAAATAGAGAAAATGGCAGTTCTAAGGAGACTATTGCCCCTATTCTTCACTTTTAATGGCTGCAGTAAATCAGACTCAACCATTAGCATAAATACAATTTATTAGAGTTGTAACTTTTCAGCATTGATTTAATATGACTGTACATCTTGAGCTATTCAGTTTAAGCTATATTTCAAAACCATCAAAACTCCATCTACATAACATTCCTTCTTGTCTTGTTGTGATTTTCCCAAAACATTTAATGTATCAAACATATTTAAGCATCACTTGCAAAGAGAGGAGCTTGACTGCATGTAGCTAAAAAGTTCAGGCACTATAATCATACAGCCAAATACAGCGGTATTGCAGCAGAGAGGGGTTTGACATTTATCTGTTGGATATTTAAGCCTCATAATGCCACAGCTCTGAAACATTTCTAAAAATGCATGTTCTCAACTACAGAAATACTTCAAAACACCTAAGCTCATCCTTTTATTTTCATATTTCCACAATGTCATGCAACCATCTCCGGGCAAAACAGAGATTTGTAAGATCTTTTTGCAAAATCCTTTGCTTTCTGGTCATTCCATATTATATAAAGCCAAAACCAAAACAAAACACCAACAAAACCAAAAACAAACCAACAAAAAGAAACAACAACAACAACAAAAAAAGTAAATTAAGATTAATAGAGGACGGAAAGCTAAGCTTGTGTATGCATACAGTTGCTAATAAAAAAATATTTTAAAATCATCCCATTTCCCATAACCTTTACCTATTTATTAGATATTACTATATCAGCTAAGGTCTGGTCAGTAACAACTTCATCTCAGATGACTGCACAAGGGATGCAAAGGAAAGGCCCAAGGAACACTATGGCAGGATGATGGATGATGAGTTTCTTGTAAATGCATGTGGACTCCCTAGACCTGCTGATGATCACCATGAAATAACCTCTTTTTTTTTGAATTTTACTTTTTCAATTTGATTCAACATGGATACAGCCTTGTTTGGTTTGGGTTTTTTTTTTATGTAAGAATGGTACCCAAAAGGAAAGTATAAAAATATCTGGAAGTTGTGATTCTTGTGTAAAGTAAAAACATGATAGTCTAGGAAAGCTTCTGTTACTGCAGTAATATATTGATTTTATTAGTTTTGAAGTGAATCACAGGGCAAGGTAAGGTAGTGTATAGCAGATGGTCTTCTCATAAGGGACATAACAAAACCAACCCAAAAATAATTAAATAGCGCAATTATTTTCCCACCCCAGGGAACATGGGCTGCTTAATGCTGTGGTCAGCTTGCAAACATAAATTTATTGTAAATCTTACAGTTGTCAGACATTTGATATGAAAATATGCATGTATTTTTTATCTCTTCTGGGCGGTACAAAAAGAATGACAGTAAGTTGTATCAGAATGCATTTGCAAGTCCTATATTTATACAGGTATCACATCATGTTTTAAGATCATACATTGAATATCTTGCATCAAAAGAATTCTCTGCATTGAAGGAATGCAATACAATTAGGCTTCAATTTACAGAAGAGGGAAGTTGGTTAAGAACTGTAAATCTTAAAAAACTTGCTGACTTGATAAAGTTTAAAAAAAAACAACACAACTGGACAGAAAAGGAAAGGTCCTTTAAATTTTCTTCATAAAACATATGAAAAAATTGATCTTTAAGACTCAGCAGGTATTATGTTCCTACTTTGAAACCTTTGCCACAAACCTTCACTGCTTGTTAAAAGAATTCTCATTCAGCAGCACTGAGCAGCATACTCATGGGCAGGTAATGTTAGGAAAAACTTTCACAAGGCCCTCTTCTCCCTAGCATCTACATGGCCTCAACTTCCACAGTTTGTGCCTGCTATCCCCATATCTCCTTTCTCTACACTTTATTTTTGTGTCACTAAGTTATACACAGGAAAATACAGATTTACTTACTTGAGCAGACTCACGTAACATGAGGTTACATGTGCACATATGAACATACCTAGATGCATGGCTGTTCTTACTCAGGTAATGCATTTCAATCCTTTTACATCCTTTCTTCTGACATAGTTACACACTCTAATATACATTTGGAAAAGACCCTGAATTATGTGTGGAAAATACTGTATAGCTAGAGATGGCAATCTGGTAGGTATTCAAAGCACTAAGCAGTTTTACCCCTTCAGAAACACTATGACATTTACACTATTCAAAATTGTTGTGATGGGATATTCTTCAACCTGATATTAGATAGCTAATGAAAAATGGGAATAAGTAAAGTTTAAAATCATATTTACCTGATCCTCTTGTACGAACATGGGTCCATACACTAGATACTGATCCTCCTTCATTTGAGGCAACCACTCTATAAAGGTATTCTTCAAAGAACACAGAGAAGTATAGAGGAGAAAACAACAAAACAACAACAACAAAAAAACAACACTGAACAGGGTAATACATTAACATACAATGAAATAAAATTATGTATCTCATTTAAGGAACCAATGTGTTACCTGTAAATGGTTGTAGACCACTCTCATAAACACTCTGCTCTTTCCCTCGGTATACTAGGATGGAGTCATTTCCCCTGCAGTTAACAGCACTGTCAGTTGATAGGCATCCGTCCAGATTGACTCTGACAGCACTGCTGGACACAGATGCCAAGTTAACGACAGCACCTCGTGTAAATTTAACATCCTTCATGCAACCACCGAAACCTAGCAAACAGTAAGGGATTAGTATCACGTAAAGAGCTCCGGCCATTAATTAAGAATCACTTTTGCTCCTCTCAATTTTCTATTTTCAGCATTAAAGACTGTAATGTGAATATGTTAACTTCCAACATGACATTTAGGTTCCTCCTTTCAAGATAGTAAGATGGTAAAAATTCCTGGTATTCTAGTGTTGAGTTCCTGCCTTACTGAACTGTACATTCATTGTTATCAATTCCTTTCCACAAGGAATGCCTTCTGTCTTCTCTCCTGCCACTTCTCTCTTTAAAATTATTACCATAAAAGTGGTTCTGAATTTGAAAATCATCTTTCTGCTGCTTGCTAATATATTGTTAATATACATTTTTCCTCAAACTGAGACTACATATATTTAACTTCAGGAGATAATGGAGGCATAGCAGTTTATCCTAATGGGGATATAACTGGTATGCTGTTTACAATCAATCTAGAAACATAACTCCAAACTGTTCATTTATGAGAAAAAGATAAAGTAACATCATTTGTATTTATTCATATAGATACACATATATATTTCTCTATATCTACGTGTAACATTCCTATCAACATTACAAATATGTTAAATTAGTTTCTTGTAGTAAAAACACCCCTACAAAAATTCAGGATGCAGCTGTTCAAATTTCTATAAACATTTATGACTTAATTCACAAAAAAATTAGTAAATTGATACAAATCAGTTCTCAGATCTGAGTACAGTATAGTGATTGGTGTTTAATGCAAAATGAAAGTAACCAGTAACCAAATTGAAGACTTCAGTTCATTGAGGAATTAACCTAGAAAAAAGTTGACTGATCTGAGAGAGGTTATTTGACTTTGTGAAAACATCATATTTATATCTTAGATACTTTTATTGCCTTTATTACTGCAGGTCAGAGTAGTATTTGTACTGAGCCACCCGCTCTGAGAGTCTAATAGCTATACATAGTTCATACAAAAAACAAGGGGCACTGAAGGTGGACACTTATTTTGAATCACCCTCTAAAACACCTTCTCTCTCCATAATGCTAAGAATTTAGACAAACTGCTCCTTGATATGAATACACCCTCATTTAAGCCCAGCTCCTACTCCACAGTGATCTGCACAGTCCTTAAGCAATCTGTGGCAGAGGAAAGAATTAGCCCCAGTCTGCATGAGCATCTTAATCTTCAGACAAAATGAGCAGTTTAATTTGCAATGAGATGTGTACACTACAACCTATTTTAATACATTATTTTTAGTATCTTTTTAGCTGTATTTAACACTATTTGAAGATTTCTGACTGACGTCAGCTAAATGATGTCATTTACTCTCGTGTAGCTAAAGAATGAGTAATGACAGCACAAATTCTCACAAACATTCCTGCCAGCTGTCCTCCACCTTGACCTCTCAGGAGGGCATGTGATGGGTCATGCAAAGGCCCACAGACTCTAGCTGAAATTTCTTAAAAGTTGCAACTGACATAGGTGGGAAAAGAAGGCTGTTTATCCCTTATTTGCTGTGAGCAAAATAATATTCCTTTATTCAAAATGAACTACCAAGTAGACATTAATTAGGAAAAGCATTGTTTATTAAAATAGGAAGGTCTCCATATTCTATTATCACACCATTACATCATTATAGTCCTTACAAAAAGTATGTTTCAAAGCTGTAATGACCAATCTTACTCATCTAAATCTACATTTAAGAACACAGAGGAATATTTTTATCCACAAACACTCTGGATATAAATTTTACAGCCACCATCTTATTTTGTGGCATCCTGAGGAGACT
This sequence comes from Megaceryle maxima, assembly GCA_024605025.1. NCBI lineage: Eukaryota > Metazoa > Chordata > Aves > Coraciiformes > Cerylidae > Megaceryle > Megaceryle maxima. The sequence goes on from JANHGN010009713.1 coordinate 145,701, forward strand.
CAGTGAAAAAAGTAATATTTATTTATGTGCCTCAATATCCACTTCATTCACTTTAGATGTTATTTTGCCCCAGATTCTTTGTTCACAGATCTCTTTGCTGCAGAAGTTGCAAATGCATCCACTCACGAGGCGATACCATCTGCTACGAGGCAACACTGACAGGGTATGACTGGCTAGCTCTTTTGGGCCATAAATATTATGCACACAGAACCTGGAGGATAGATTGTAACATATGTGATACCTACAGCTGGAAGAATGCTTAAAACAATGTTTTTGAGCTATCTGTGAATGCCAGTGCATAGATTTGATTCAAACTATTCTATAGCTGTGAAATCACAAGGTTTCAATGGAGCTCTGCAGAGCTTACTTGAATGCACACATTCAATGTGAGCTCATGCATTCAAAGCCACTTACTAGATTCCTCACTAATCACTTACTACTACTTATTTGCCCACAGTATCTGAAAAATACACTGACACTGACTGAGTAGCTTTATAAGTAAGGAAAAAAACACACTCAAACTGTAAACACAGGTAGTTTAATAAACACTTTCCAACTGTATTTCATACAGTACATCCTTTTGTGGAAGCCATTAGTATGAGGCTGTACTTAATGCTTCTTTACTTTCCCTAAAAATTTGACCTGCTCTAGAAATAAAGGGTCACAGTAGTGGCTAAAAATATGACCATCTACCTTCCTCCTCATAACATGAAAAATATCACGGTAAAGTAGATAAAATCCAAATTCAGGTTTTCATACTCAGTTTTTAAGATCAGAGTCAGTATCACCTAAAAAAGCCCTAATAAACTCGCAACAATTCTTTCACATGGCAGCATCCAGCCTCATTACAGTGATTTAAGATATGTTTACTCTCTTCCACTGGTTTTCTATTCCAGATCTAAGAGCGATATAAACTGATCAAATGAAACAAATTTATCTAAACTCGCTTTCTCTGATGAATATTTGAGATGATCTGGTTAGGCATGTCAGATTATCATTTGCTGCTTTCCAGTTCCTCTCCTGTGAGTTAGATTGCTTGAGATATCATTGAGTTGGAAGAATTTTTATAACATTACAAAAGGATCAGGACTAAGTAAAGCTAGATGGGTAGGGATAACTGGTAGTTAAAGCAAAAATGGGTGGGAGGAAAAATTAATGTTACATAATCCTGAATTTATGCTACCAGCAGCTGAATGTCCATCTTGTGCATGACACCAGTTTTTAAAAACATATGCCCTTTTGGTGTCATCTTACCTTGTTCTAATCCCAGTTCTTTATAAAAATTGTGAATCTCAGGTGGGATTCCTCCTACATAGACAGGTGAGTTTACTTTCAGCTGCTGAACACGGGGTTCTAGTGTGTGCTCTCTCAGTTCATTCATACTTGCTGAAACTATGGAGCCTTCCTTGTTCACTGTGACTTTGTTCCACTTTCCATCACAATAAGACAGTCCTAGCCAGAGATCCACTTGTGTAAAGACATTTCCAGTTTTTAAAAATATGTTTAACATTCCACTTTTCAGTTCAATCTATATATTTTAAAGAGAAAAAAAAATGAAAGACATCACATACACAGCAACAACACAGTAATTTAAAAAAATAATCAAGGGAGACAATGAACAAGACATCTTCAGGAGAGCAGAAATTACAATAAAATTGTTTACACAAACCATGCTAAATATAGTGTATCAGTTAATTTAAAATGTTGGAAAATATAGTCTGTTTTTTTGACAACTGACTTTGACACTAATGTAACTAAGTAAAAAGAAAATACAATGAATCATAGAACCAGGACTGTTTTGTCTGTGAATGAGAACACAGGATTTTATTTATCAATTCATTTTTTTAGTAGAATGTAACAAGATAATAAGGAAATGAAATGTCAGAACTGATTAAAGTCTTTTTAATTGGCTGGTGTACTCAATTTCAAATTTTTCCAGTGTACATTGATTCTGTATTTCACCTTTATTCCTCTAAATCTTGTAAGAAAACAATTTGGTTTGCATGTGTTTTTTGAGATTAATGTGCCAATTGTCCAATAGGAGTACAATTTACTTAAATTTTCACTGTAGAAATTTCCACATGCTTTACTCTTTCTCTTAATTGAATGTAACACAAGTGGGCTAAGCCTGTAAGTTGGCAAGTATAGAGCGCTCAAACACTTGGGTGAGGAACTGGTGGTTGAGAATTATGGATACGTTCACAAAAAGGCATTACTGTTTCCATGCCAAAATTTTATTAAGTGAAATAAAAACTACAGATTTAATATAAATGCTTATCACCAGCATTGACAAACTACCATATTTAGGTTACTGATAAGGTTAGTAGTGCAGCATTTGCAACTGGATTGTATTTCTTTAACAGATACCCCAACTGAAGAAAGAACACAGTATCTGAGATGCGATGGGCAATACATAGCCTGTCCCAGAGCATACACTGACTACTTGCTTGACAGAGGGATTTTGTTTGTTTATTTGGAATCACAACGTTTCCTGTTTCCATGAGTTCAGAGCCCTTTGTAGCTGAGGACTCTACAATACAAGTCAAGGACAGGTCATGGCATCAGTGCTGATGAGTAAAGCTTGAAACAGCAGTCCATTGGACAAGTCACCATTTTTCTTCACTGATGAGAATATGGAGCATGCTGTGATGGTGTGAAGAAAGCATTTCAACTGCATGACTACAGTACTATGCCAGCAAGTCTGCCAGACCTGGAAACTGGAGAGAGGACATGGTGAGAGGCACATCCCTCTTCTAATTTACTCATCTTGGCATAGTCTTAAAGCAGGCAGAGAATGATGCTTGTGCTTTTTGTGATGACCTGGACTGACATTTAGAATGCCCAAGTGCAGCTAAAATTAGAGGACCGGTGTTCATTTTGAAGTGTTCTGCATGGTGAAGATAAAAAGAAACAAAGTCCTGCATACATCCAGCATTCTCTCTGGTACTGAGCATAGGTTCAGGAAAACAGCAGCTAAATTGTTTGCTTTCAATAAAATTCTGGGACCACTTTAAAAAAAAGCCTGATTGTTAATCTGTCTTTGAAAAATATATTATTACTTTAAGCCAAAAATGCATGACGATCATCTTATTCTTCTGCCAGACATCTTAGTTGCCATCTCTCAACAGAACAAGAGCATTGTATCACAGCTCTAAACCTGAGCAGGTGCTCAGTTTAATGGTTGAAAGCATACTTGTTTTTCAGAATTTGGAGTACAAATATTAGGTACCATTGCAAAATTTTATTCATACTGTTCTCTATGTACACAATTCTTATTTTAATATATCTGAGCATGTAAGGTTGGAATTAGGAAAGCCAAAGCTTAGCCTGAATAGGGAAGAGGACACGAGAGGCAAGAAGAGTTTCTATAGGCCCAGTGACAGGTTGTGGCATCTCTCTGAAATTGAGGCAGGGATCAACTCTGATTACAGTTTTTATTATTGACCTGGGCACGTGGATGGGGTATAGTCTCAGGACATCTGCTGTCATGTAGCAAATGGGACTGCCACTTACCAGTGTGGATATAGAAAGCAGCACTGAAGAAAAGGACTGAGGGTCAATATGGGTTACATATTGAACACTGGTCAGCAGTGTACCCTTAGAATGATGAAGGCCCAAGGCTGTATTAGAAATAAGGTACGCAGTGGGTCCAAGGAGATGATCATTCCCCTTTATTCATCACATATAAGACTACATCTGGAGTAACCAGTTGTGGACACTCCAGTACACAAAAGATATTGGAACATTGGAGTGAATCCAGTGGTGGGTCACCAAGTTGGTCAAGGGCTGAATTATCTAATGTATGAGTTGATTCTGAAAGACCAGGGTTTGTTCAGTCTAAATTTTTTTCCTCCAAGAAGAAAATATAACTGTTCAACTACCTTGTGGGAGAATATAGAGACATAGACCTGGACTCTTCTCAGAGGTGTACAGTGAAAAGGATGAGAGGTAAAAGGCAAATTGTACCAAAGGAAATAACAGTTAAGATATCAGGATTTTTACTTATTTGTTTGTTTGAGAATGAAGATGGTCAAAGACTGGAACAGGCTGTAGAACTTGAGAAGCTGTGGACTGTCCATCTGTAGAGAAACGAACAATACTCAGACATCAAATGCCTGGAGCAATCTTAACTAACCTTTATCTAAAAGGGCCCTGCTTTAGTAGATTTGGAATAAATTACTTCAAAAAGTCTCTTCAACCTAAATTATTTTGTGCTTCTGTATTTTCCTTCTTCACAGGGATCATTCCCCACCTCACTCAGTCTGCTTATAAGCATATGATTTTGAAGATGAAAGGAATATCCAGCCATAGCTCCAAGAAACAAAACTCAGATAGGATAGGGGCTGCATGGGAGGTTGAATGACACTTTGTTAAACCTGCCATCTAGAATGGTCTCAGACAACACTGAGCTATGAGACTGATTATGGCGTTATCTCCGTTGAACTGGGAAGTCATCCTGATTCAGAGGTATTAGAAGAGACAAGCAATACTCCTGAAAGAACTTGGCAGTGACATTCAGCTTGTGAGTGTCCTTGTTTGAGCGAGAACAGAGCTGGTTCTGTTCAATGATTTTACTTTTCAGCTCAGTTCTTTTAACTAACTGCACTTTCTGAAGTTAGCAGCCTGTTTTCACAGACAGTGTCTGCTGCTGG
>JANHGN010009713.1:150452-161015 GCA_024605025.1 Megaceryle maxima
CTGGGGGCTCCCGGGCTCTTCTCCCCTCTTGGCCTGCTTTGCCAGCTTTGCTTGGCTTGGCTCAGGTCCTCTTTCGGTTTCTTCCTTGGAGTATCCCAGGAGGTCTCCGTCCATTCTGCCTTCAATCCCAGTCGGCGTGCTCCTGAATCTGATACCAGAATCCAGCTCCTGAACACAGCTCCTGTCTGCTGTGGATCCCAGTCTGGGACTCCCCATGTGCCTGCTCCACAGCATCAGTGATGGTGATGTAATTACTATCAGTGGGGGTTGTTTTCAATACTGGTTCTTCATATGTTTGTATATATTGTATTTTTATTATTATTATTTTCATTTTTATTAAAGCTGTTCTAGTTTCCTTTTCTAATCGCTGAGTCTCTCTCCCTTTTTCCCTTCTCTCTTCCCCTTAGTGGAGGGAGGGGGGTTAACAGAGAGCATCTGTTACAGGTCTAAGGGGCCTCCCTAACCCTAAAATGTGACAGTGAGCCCTTTGAAAGAAAAAGTACATGGTACTCATGTTGAACCTGTCTTTCCAGTTCAAAATCAACATGATTAAAAAGATGTTCTGTACTCATACCAGCCCTGTTCAGATTGACCAGACAAAGAGTGGAGGCCCAAACACAGATCCCTCAACAGCCTCCTCAGAATCAGTCATTTTCTAATGAATAAGAAATCTCTTCCTCATACCTGAGAGAAATCACTGGTGACCAATAGGAATATCAGCTTCACAAGCCCCACATGAATATCAGTCACTTCTCTGCTAATGACAAAAATTTTGATTTCAAGTCCCCAGAACACTTATTTCACATCCCTCCTTAGCTCCATCACAGGTAACACTTTCATCTCTGTCTGACACTGGTTGTTTTACTTCATGCAGCTACTTAAGTGCAATTCTTTTTCAAAAGTTTGTGCGAGAATTTTTTCTTATTTTGTAGCTTTGCAGAAGCACATCAGCTTCATCTTACAATATCATGGGAGCTGGTGCCACTGCTACACATAAGATTGGCAGAGCTTAGGCTTTCACTGCATTTGAAGTGGTCAGCATCAAAATCAGTAATGAAAAAAATCTCTTAGCAGTCACAGTACTCTCTTTCAATCACAATATCATGAGGAAACATGCCAGAGTGAAAGCTAGTGATTCATACTAGTTTATCTGGTCAGAGTTTGCTCATAATTATTGTGCTTGAATCCAAAGAGAAACCTCTCTAGTTTGAGTTCATTCTCAGGGCAAGGAAGTCATGGAAGAAGTAACATTTACACAGAGCACTTTTCTAGGACATAATTTTCTCTTGGGCAGAAGACAAAACTGAGTCTTTGGCCATTTGGTAGCAGGCCAGGCATGTGTCTAGGTTGGTCATTCCAAAACTATAAAGCTAATAACAGAGCTGTGACCTATGCAAAGGGAAGGGTCAGGGAAGACTGTCTTACACTGACACTCAGTATAAGTGGTATAGCTTCTAATCTGTTTTGCAGTGCAAGTGTCTCTGAACAAAGCTCCTAGCAAAGACATCGTAGCTCATGCGCAACATGTTACACACCTCATTTTCACTTTCTATTAACCTTTTTTCATGAGCTCAAGTGTACAGAGGAACCTTCTGTCATCATTATGTATATGTAGAACACAAAGCTGCAAGGTTTAGAAAAACATGCATATACCCATTCTTTCTAAAATTCTTCATCTTAAGGTTATAGAGATGTTGATGTCAGGAGTAAAGTGAGACAAAAAAAAATACTTGACTTAGAACAGAAAATTATCAAATTATAGCCTTCACTGCTAAAACCAATATAAATATAGAACTGTCAAAAATCTGGGAGAAGTGTCTTAACTAACTACTTTGTGCTTTTGACTGCATTCTCAGTTAAGTCATTTTTTTCCCTTATAGTTAAGAAACTATTTTCATATTTATTAGCCTTTCACAAGAAATAGAAAGGAAACAAGGATCACAAACCACAAGAGCCCAAGCCCCGTGTTTGTCCTTCTGAATACCTTTCATATAAATAGTGCTCCTGTACCATGAATTACACACATACAAGTCTTTTTAGGGTGGGATAGTACTATATGTACAGCATCTTGTGCTATCAGCTCATGATTCTTGTCATTACTTGAGGGCAAAACTAAATAATATGTAATTAGTAAGATGTTATTGGAACTCATTAGAATTTTTGAACTAAGGCTGCTTAAAAGAGAAAGCAATCACATCTAGCAGAATTCAATCCAGGAAAAAAAAAAAAATTGCTGGAGAAGTCAGTCACACAAAATGTAAATATAGAATAAGTTATAGTTAACCTGAAAAGGAGAAAAATATGTGTCTTAGGTCAGAAGTTTAAAAGAAAAGGCACATTCCGTATAAAGCCATGCAATAAAACAGGCTGTGACATGACAGCCATTAGCAAAAGAGCTGCATTATAATAAACAATAATAAAAAAGAAATTCAATAAAATTCATAAAGGGCACAGTAGGTCATAATGAGCAATAATACCCTCAAAAGTCTCTAATTGTTAATGATTGCTTCTTGGATTAACTATAAAGATATAACACTTGCAATGTAACACCTACTAGTTGATGCAAGTAGTAACTATAATCAACCCACTAGGCAATGGTGACAATAGTGTAACTAAATTCAAATTCCTTGGGGGGAAAAAATACAAAAATCCAGAGCCATGGTAACTCAAAAACTTAAGAAAAACTACAACACATACAACCTTAAACAAATTCCTGAAAAAGATGTAATCACAAGTAGTTCTGAATGTAAGATACCAACGTGAATGTTCATAGACATTCTCTCACAAATTTGCCTAATACAGGATTTCTGCAGCTTCCTCCACAGTGTTGGGAAAACAGATAGAGGATGAGATGGGATTAAGCTGGAACACTAATTTCTGCCTATATGAGAGTCCTTATGTTTACAAATCAAAATTAAAAAATTACCTTGATTAAAAAAAATAAAGATTTCTCTTTAAGATCTATGTATTAGGATATTCAACAATTTCTGTCATTAACTTTTTGATTTTCAATTTCATTGATTTAGTTCTAGTATGAGAATTGGGAAATTGGGTAACTCTATACTTTCCCAGGAATGAGCCAAAAGTTTTTAATAAGCCTTTTATTCTCTTTTCTAATCACTTCTAATTCAGCAAAGAGAATGATTCTGCTTTTCATATATTGATACCTTTCTTATTTATGATATAAATAACACAGATTATTCTGAGCATTTCTTGGAGTCTTTTTGTTCCACTTATGCTTTGCTGTGCAGAGCATTTCAAAGTAAGTAAAATAGAAAAATAACTTATGGTTTGAAATTTCTTTAAATGAAGGGCATATCTTAGCTGACAAAACTCACAGGTCATAGATAAATATATTTATTTATCTTTCTGAACTTACCGCAAGGTAATCTGTGCCATCTTTACTGTAAACAAACAAAAGCAATCCATTCAGTTGATCTGTTCTAAATTTGAATGAGACCTCAAATTCCAGTCCACCACTGAAAACACCCGAATGTAGCTCCAGGAACCCTTGAAAGAAAATGAATACATGTATAAGTTAAATCAAATACATAAATAAATACGTTCAAGAAGTCAAAAGCAAAAATCTAAGTGCTACTTTCTACTTTAACATGAAGAACTCATGTTTCGAGATTAAAGATTGCATCTTTATCACTCAGCTTTGTAAAGGACAGTTATCCATAATGTACTGCAACAAAACAAACTGGTGCAATGTCCTAAATTTTGCTACCTGTCTTTTTTTTTTTTTTTAATGTTATAAGCATCTGTATCTCTTAAAAAGTGAAACTTCACTTTTTACCTGCATATCAAACCTGTATACAGTTCCAGAAGCAGCACCTATCTGAGAATGCAATTCCTCTTTCATGCAGTAGTCTTCTATAAACCCAGAAGCCAAATTTTAAACTATTCAATAATAATCCTATATACCTAAAACTGCTTTGAAAAGTAGATTACTGTAATGTTTTTGATATTACTTCCTTTTATATATCAAGGACAGACTTGACAAGTGCAATAGTAGAGCAAGTTACCTTTGCCAAGAAAATGTGCTCCTTCTGAGAGGACAATGGGGCATCCTTCCCAAATATGATAGGCATTGTTTTGCTCTTCAGCATCCTGCCAGTTCAAAGATTCCCAATTTTCATAGGGAGTATGCATTTTTTTCAAAGATATGTCACTGAGACACCCCACAAATCCTCTCTGGACTATCTTCTTCATCCCTGCGAAAAAAGAAAATATTTTTAAGCCAGTCACTTGCAACTATACCCAGGGATTAATATATATGTTTTATAAATGCTCACTTTCTCGTGCATGTCCATGTGTGCATTGATAACAAGCCATCAATCACTTCATAAATCTGCTCTCCAAGCTAAATCCATATTTCTGAATGGGTCTAGTCACTAAGGACAGCAGCTACCACTATGTAGCTGGAAAATACTAAACTTTTTGAGAATTTGCATACAGGTACTTTCAAATGAACAGCATAAATCTACTCCATGAAGATTCCAATGAATGTTTTCAGGTTTACCTTCTTCAGACAAAACTGAGATTGTAAAGAAAGGCATGCATCTGCTGAATAGGAAGAAAGAGTGTTGCAAAAGCTAAGACGAATACAGATTTAGAAGCTTCATAGGGATTTTTTTTCTTTCCTTGCTTGGTTAAAAAAACAAACAAACAAACAAAAAAAACACTAAAAAAAGTAGTGATTCTTGGCTGCTATCTCTTTTTCTTTACTGGTGACAAAAATATAAAGCAGGTTTTACAGATAGTATTCTCTTGAGTGGTATTTATAGTCAATCTCATTTTGATCATTTAGCAGAGGTTTTTGAGGGAAGCATCCTGGATTACTTTATGAACCACAGCTTTAGAAGAACACATGAATGTATTTCTGGTTTTAGTAAAGTGATACAACAGAAGATAGAGGAAGTTGTACTCTAGTGTACCTCATATGAAGTCATCAACTAGATTTCACATCCTTATCAGTAGTGGGAATAAAACCAATAGAAACAATTTGGCTGTCAGTTTAAAATGAAAACAACAAAAGCCTAGGTATGAATCCACTGACAACAGTTGATTGTATACTAGTTTTGTATGCAGTCTGTTATCTCCTGGTAGAATATACCAAGTTTATATATAAAGACATATGTTTATTGATTCTTCTGGAAGCCAGCTACAATCCAGCTCCACGTAAACATAGCTGTAGAACACAGATATATTCATACACCGCTGAGTTCAATGCAACAATCCCTCATGAATCCAAACTCGCACCAAAAAAGGCCAGCATGTTTTATCCCTGCATCCAGGTGGGATGCATAACCCTGTGCTTAAGCTAATAAAAAAATTGGTATGTGCACTTTGGATAAAGCGTTTGGGAATCTAGAATGTAAAACATAACCACAAGTTATGCAGTTACACATGCATAACATTTCTGTGTATAAAATTAATTAAAATTTACATGGACCTCATACATTGATGAAAATCAGCTATATAGATACTTCAATCTATCCCAGAAGATAAAATTTAAGAAACTGTACGTAATTAAATAAACAATGATACAAATTAAGTACTGTACCCATGCTTCTGACACAATGGCAATACAGCCTACAGTACTGCAAAGGTAGTTAACTCAGTGTACAGTATTGGATTTGTCATATTATATAGACCACAATCGTACTCACCCACATCCTTTCTTATAACAGTGTAACCCTGTGGAAGTCCTCCAACAAAAACTCCTGTATTCTCTCCAATGATGGTACTGCCACTAGTTGCTAAAGAAGAACCTGAACAAAATAGTTCATTATTCTTGTGTTCAATGCTTTCAACAGATTTTCAATTCAATAACAGAATAACGACATTTGAGAAAAGAGGCTGATGTAACACAATACCCTAATACTTCCCCATACCTATCCTGAAAATATTGACAACTATTTTACCAAATAATATTAACACAATCATAAAGTCATTAGCATAAAAACCTCAAACTCCTCAGTATTAAATTACCAATGATTCACAGTGAAAAAATACCTCAGATACATGAACAAAACAGTAGTGATTTTGTCAGAAAACTGAGTGCATTTTTTGCTGTATAGATGAAGACAGACAGAGGAAAAGCAAGCAAGTGAGCAATATCCTGAGTATTATCAAAATAATAAAGGAAAATGGAACTGGATTGATTACCTGTGTACTGCCCATCCACTGTGATGTTTCCCAGTGCTTGAATTCTTGTAGCAATTATTTGGTGCCAACTGTTATCATTGTACTCTTTTCCACCATCATTAGTTGGAGTGACTGCTACTGCAGATCCCTTTTTATTAACAGAAGAATGTGCTTTAGAATATTACAAAGGTTTAGCATTATACCTTACTCTTTATATAGCTCTATGGTATATAAGATCTAAGAATAAAGACAAAAGTCCACTGTTGAACTTCTTTTGGAATACTGAATGATGTTTAGGACTGATTTCCCTGTTAAATTAACCTTCTCAAATAATAAATGAGAAATCAAGGATCCAGTTCAGTTTCTATTAAAAATAGAAAACCCTGTGTAGTTTCCCTGATAAAGACGAGGATGAGGCACAAATTACTAAGGGTCATGTCAGTAAGATTTTTTTACTTTTTATTTAATTTTTTCATGAAGTCCCTATTTAACTACTTCATGGATTGCTTGGGCTGTAAAGTTTGATGGTCATGATTCAATGTACCAGCCACAGAAAGCAACTGCTTATCAGGATAGCTGACTACAATGCCTGTCTACAGGAAGGGGCACAAAAGAGAGATACATTTGTAGGACAGTATGCAGATGTGTGTTCTGGCCCTGTTAACGTAACATCAAAAGGAGTCAAATTTTTAGGTAAGAGGGTATAATACATTTATGAAGGAAAAGCTCATACCAAGAGCTTCCAGGGAAAAAAAACCTAAAAGGCCATTATTGAAGATGTTTTTACCATACATAGGGTGCTTGTAAAAATGTTTTTAAATTAAACTAGAATTTTTACCTTGTTTTATTAAAATAAAAATATAATGACGTAAGGGGTTGAATTTAGAGACATCCACGACAAAATGTAGAGAAATCTTTTCTGAATTGCTGAGTAAGAGGAATATAACAGATGCTGTTGCCAAACCAAATCTCAGGACTGTAAACAACCAAGGAAAATACCCCATAAATTCATATAATGATGCAATAAAAATAAAATTAATGTATTTCAAGAAATTTCATGAGATTTATAACCAAATAGTCTGCTAACTTCCCAGTAATTCCTGTAATATTGTCTCGGGACCTTATACCATACTCGAACAATGTGGGAACTCAAAGTTATTCTGTTGAATTATTAAAATAGAATTGTCCTATGTAGCAGTCAACTACTGAATAGAAAATGATTTCACATACACAGTACATAATATTAAAGAATCACAACCTCTTCAGTTACTTTGTGGCTTAAGACAGATTAAAAAAAATTTAAAAGAAAAATATAATTTGGGGGTCTAGCTTGTTACTTTGCAGCAGCAAAATAGACAGTCCTGAGGTTTGTTTATTTTTTTTTCCAAATCTTCTAGTAGTCTTTCCGGCTCAAGGACCTTAGAGCTTTGCATATGAAGGAAACCTGTTGATAAAAACAACCATCTATTGTGATTAATGCTAAAAAGGCCTTGTTAAAATTTAGTATTCTGCCTTTAGTGATGTGCATCTATTACAAGTTGCTTGTCAGTCTATAGATTTATAAACACAGTGCTCATCTGACAGTACATTTTGAATTGGGAACTCTCACTGTGTATCCTGTGTATTAAAATATAGAGCATGTATACATATGTACATGATTACAGTAAAAATAATTTCCCATATTTACAGCATGTTTCCTATTTGAGCCAACATCTTGGTACTGAGGCAGTTTGTACATCAGTCCTCTGTCCCATGGTAACAATACAAAGCCATATATCCTTACATACTAACATGCATTTTTTCATATACTATTTTTTATTGTCTTTTCTCCTATTTCAACATTTTAATATTTTACAAACACACATTTCATTATCGTAGTTTAATAATTAAAACCAGAACTGGTGTCATGCCCAATTAATGTGCCCTGGTAGCATGCCCATTAGTTTTTCCATTAGTGAATTCAACAATACTAATGGGATTACTAGCATGGGATGCTAATTGGGCGTGACATAAGAAACTGGCTTACTTCTTAGCATACCCTTGCTAATGATGAAATTAATGAGCATTTTATTAAATGCTGTCTCATCAAAGTGTACTTAGTTAGCGTTAAAATTGTTACAAACGATGTTGCATTCTAAAGATCAGGTGCCTGAATAAGTGGTTCTTCATATTATGTTTGGAAATAGTCTAGAGCATTAACAGTTTTATACATCAGAAACTACATTTATTTGTAATCAATTCAATCTGGGACCACACAACCATATGGACTAGCCTCTACTTCGTTTCAGGGGGTGGGGAATAAAAAAAAAAGATGACAAAAAAGATACTGTTCAGGGTTCAGCATGCACTGCATTGTGGGCCTCTGTATGACATTTTATCCAGAACTACTCGAGTGACTCTGTGATCATATTCATGTCCTGTTGTGAAATGGCTTGTTATGCATTTTGGAAATCACATACAGGAAGCCAAATCTTGAGTAGTTTGCTTAGTCATACAATAAATCTTAATTTTTAGTAGAACTCAGTAATAACGAAGTAAATATGAATCTTGTGTCTCTTCATGTTGATGAATACACTCATATGTTTCTACATCTCAAGTATGGATCCTCGAAGATACTGTCTAGGTGCCAAAGTCTGAATGCAACCACACTTGTCCCAGTCAAGTTCTTTCAATGCCCAAACTCCTATGACAAAGAAGGTGAACAAATACTGAAGATTTGTCATTTCCAAGCAGCAAGGTACAGTCAGGATTCAGAGCTAGGTATTTTCCATCTTTCTTTTTTGGGGATTAACAGCTCACCTGCAGACTGTGCCTACAACTTTGGCCTCTGCATAAGCTACAGCCAAGTATCAAGCGTTCATTCTTTTTTTCTGTAAAGCTGGAAGAACTTTAAATGGAAAAGCTATGTTCAGTTCCTTCCACATTGTCAGAAGAATCCAGATATCCTACCCTCAGAAGACTGTCTTAATTACTAAGGAAAATGGTGCTCCAGTTTGGCCTTAAATTTCCACTGTTAGTGATCTCACTTTGTATAAAATATTCAGTGCTTCCTTGGGAAAAAGAACAAATGACCTGCAGCCACTGAAAGATAACTAAAAATTTAGCTTTAGTTGATTGTGTAGTTCGGGGTGGATTTAAATGCATTATGATGAGAAGTAACTCCATGGGCAGCTGAAGGTTTGCAGACACTGACTTTGGAGGAAGGCCTATGGTGCAATTTGATTATGCAGACAAGACTGAGGAAGACATCTGTTAGTAAAAAAGCCTCTTACTTTATGGACCATGAGTAGAGAACTGCAAAGAATGACAGTAAAACAGTAAAGAAGGAAAAATGAGCAGCTAGACAAAAGAGCTCACTAGACAACAGCCAGATGAATGGTGGTGTGCATACAGTTGAAAGAAGTATGAATGGGCAGGAAGAAAAGGACTTGAAATTAACACTAAGAGAAGGAAGAAGTTAGTCTGCTGAAGACTCCCCACTGTGAAGGCTTGGCAGGACTATCCCCAGAGCAGACACAACAAAGATAAAACACACTGCTGATCATAAACAAAGATACATATAAGAATCCTGAAAGGGACTAAGGGTAAAAATAATTAACCTGCAACAGAACACAGCTGGAAGGGAGCACAATATTACATCATGCTTCTACAGATAAAAAGCATCAGACACATGATAGTTCTCAAAAAGAATCTTTGCTGTTTTTAAAGAAGAGCACAGAGGCTGGGACATAAGTGCTTATCATATATACCACAACCATAATTAGAGAAAACTGTATATAGCCTAGTTAGGATACCACATGATGTCAGTAAGTAGTAAAGCATTGGTACACTAATGCAAACCATGTTGCACAGAAGGAATAATAATTGCTGCTATGATAACATGATACCTGAAGTTACAGGATAGGAATAGCAAATAAGAGCAAAAAAAACCCAAAACAAAACAAATGAACAAAAAGCACCTATGTAGAAAACATAGAAACAAAGGTAAAGATAGTGAGGTTGCACAGCATACCGGGGATATAGAAGATGGAAAAGTTTTGATAACTGAATTTTCATAGCTAGAAGTTTTGGAAAAAGATGCTACAAGAAATATAGTGATATAGATGACAGTACCCTACTTCTGAATTGGAGAATGCACAGGGATCTTTTCCACATTATTAATAAGAAATTGGAAAGCATTAGCTTTCAAGCTAGTAAAACAATTGTTAAAACCTACACTATCCCTGAATGCCCTGAATGACAGATTTTTATATATATATAAACAGTCACTGAAACAGCTATATAGGTTATTTTAGACTTTGTAAGAAGAAGGAACATGAAAGTGATGATCCTAAAATTCAGCATGGGGAAGTGTTGTGCGATTCAAATGCAATGGAAAAATAAACAAACCAGCTTGTTAGAATTCAAGAT
>JANHGN010009713.1:161115-175501 GCA_024605025.1 Megaceryle maxima
CAAGGGAAAAATAAACAACCCAGCTTGTTAGAATTCAAGATAGGAAGTACAGAAAATATTAGCTGCACTTTTTTAAGTTAAAAGGGGGGGTGTAGAAAAAAATTGAAATAATAATAAAAAAAGATCCATAACAAAAAAACCCCACAAACAACAGGAAAAAAAAAAAGCCAACAAAGAAAAAAAAACAAACAACACAACAGCAACAACAAAACTACCAAGCCCCAAAATAGCCACATTCCCATCTATTCCTCCTCTTCCTCATCCCCAAATACTGTGAATCCAAAAAATACAACATCTTCTAGGGAATTAGTTCATCCTATCTAACATAAAGCTACTTCAGAAGGAGTAAATCTGCAAGGAGGGCTAGGAATATTATTTTAATCACTAGTTGAAAGATATCCACTCCCATTAAAACACAAACACCCCACCCCCAAAAAAAAAAAAATCTTGCAAAGGAAATAAAAATTCCTTTTCAATTAAGTGAAAGTGTAAAAAGGATAAAATAGGACTAGTGGCTATTAAAATGTGGATAAGGGCACCATTAACAACAATATCAAGCATCATCTCAAAAACTGAATTACATGCTGATTTAGTTTGCAACAAGGAAAAGAAGATAAAGCATATATGTAAATGCAATGTAAATAATAGAAAATTATATCCTGGGGTAAAAAGGACATTTAATGTTTTCTAGCACAGGGATCGCATACATGCTAGTCTCTCTACAGCATCATGCCTCCTCTAAAGATCCTCCAAGAGCAGTGGAGCTTTACTGCTTCACAACACCTCCTCAAGTCTATGGACCACCAGTGCCTGGACCATAGCAAAGCTCAGGAAGCAAATTTTAAGAGCAGATCATCAAATCTCTAAAGCCTCATCATTTCATAGTATTAAACATGTTTTATTCAACCCCCTGGAGCAGTACAGACAACACCAGTCATAATTACATACTGAGGCACAACAGAATATATGGGTGATGTTGTGACCAGGTCTTCCAGCAACACTAAGGCAGTGGTAATCTTAAAAAAATGGTGCACAATTATGGATGCATATGAGATCATATTTTCTAATGATATTGGCAGAATCTGGTAATTACTTATATTTAAAAAATATGCAAGAAACTCTAAGTGAGATTGTAATGCTATTTTATTCCATGAGCAAATCCAATTTTGAGATGTAGAGAAAACAGAAAATAGCCAAACAGATATGCAAGGAATTCAATTTTGTGTAATTTGTTTGATAATATTTCCCTCATTATTTATGTCTTTGCTATGGTCATTATTACTAGAAGTGAGAGACTACTTTAATCACATTAATGGCAATATGATGATTTCAGTAGGATAAGACAAAATCTCAAGATGGGTGGCTTCAAAATAATTGACTAAAAACATATATAAACTTTATTTGCTAATTGAAAAACTAGTTCTGCCTGTTACTGAAACCTTGGTATATTAAATTCTAGTCATGTTTGGTGGTACTGAAAAAAGATAACCAACCAAATCATAAAAAACCAAAAAAAGTAGTCATGCATTGTGGCAAACAAAACAAAACAAACAATAAAAAAAAAAAAAAAAGGAAAGAGAAAAGCTGTAGTGTTTCAATGTTTTTCTCCCCAAAATCTGCAGTTACCTAAGGATTCTGAAGAGTTCTTTAACTAGTATCAATAGCAAAATAAACAAAAAAGACCAAGTATGTAAAGATGTAATGAAATAGTCTTTTATTGTACCTGTGGATCAAAAAGAAAGTAAGGACGCCCACTCTTCAGTTGAAGTGCAATGTATTCTTCTTGATTCCCAGGTGATGCAGAGAAAAAAATCAAACCATCAGGTTCCTGGGTTCTAAATTTCACTTTAATACCTAGTTAGAAAAAGCAAGAATATGGTTAATGCCATAAATGGTTCTTATGCATTCCAGCAGTGAAATTAGAGACAAGAAGTTTATTTAAAAACAGCAGTCAAATGGTAAACAAAAAAATCACTGAGGTTTTGTTCACCTAAAACCCCTGCCAGTCATTGCTGGAGAAATTTTACTAATCCAGACTGAATCAGCCTTTGAGAGAAATTTCTGTGATGTCAGAGCCCTTAGTTATCTGTAAATAATTTAACATTTTTTAAAAATTAGAAAACTATAATTCTGATGCACATTCACACTAGATGATGCTTGTTAATTACCTATACCATAAAACATATCCTTTGGCCCCCTTTCTTAAACACATAAATGTTTTCCTGCACATCACACAATGTACTTGCAGATATGAAACATATTGTCTAGGCAATGAAAATCAGTCATGCTATTAAAATACCTGCAAAAAAACCAACTGTACATATGTAACACCCAGCAAGTAAAAACCTCAAAGGTGTTCATACTTAAAGGAAAACATTTTTGCTGGACTAGGAAAACCACTATTGTTCTACTGTCAGGTTCCAGGTATTTCTAGCTGCAGTATCTGTTAGAGAGGCTGAGATGGATGGCCTCTAATCCCAGCACTGGAGAGCACAGTTAATTTAACAAACTACCAGAATGTTTATCGAGCTGCCAATAGACATTTCTGAAGACCAGGGATCTCTCCTCACACCTAATTCAGAAGGACAGATACAAACAAATAATTGAGTTGCTGCAAAATCATCATGATTTTATAATGTTGTGTTAGAAAATGTATATTAAATTGTTTATAACAGTAATATTGCAGCAATTCTAAATGTTTTCAAATGTTATGCAGGAGCTTGTTTTCTTCTTTGGATATCGAGGAGGCTTATAAACCTTAATTCCTGCCTGTAGAGATGTGATAGCTTCATATAAAGTATTTATGAGTCAGGAAACATCATTTTCAGAGACAGCCCATACAACAAATTATTGTAAATTTATTTGTCACCTATTACATAATTCAGAAAAGGACTCTGCCCCTTTAAGTTCAGATATCTTTGAAGTTCTCATGAGATAAAGTTCATATAAGATATATCTAAATGACTACTTTCATACCTCAGTATTAATATTTTATTTTATCTCTAGCTGTAAGTGCAAGAGAAAACAAATACTAATTTGTTATATAGAGAAACCATGTATCAGCTATACTACTAAAAGTAGTCTTGGAATGGAAAACATGACCACCTGTGGGACATAGTAAGAATGTACTTTTAAACAACTGAATCTTGAATTGCGACTCAAGAATATACTTAACAGGCCTGTTTATGTGACAAAAAGGTCCACAAAGAGTTATCATTTTGGGGGTGAAAAACAATACATTTAATTTGTAGTAGAATTTTGTAATAAAAAGAAAATCTTTAATTCTATATCAAAATGTAGCTGTCAGAGTTCCTTTGATTATAAGCAAATTTCTTCAGTTTCTGTAATTGAACTTCTTTACTTGGCATTGTACAAAACATAACACAAGCATTGTATACATTGAATATAAAAGACAAAAATAATAATACAGGGTAACAAAAGGACAAGTAAAATAATCACAAATGATATTCTTAGTGTTTAAAGTATCCCAAAGCATGGCAGGGCAGACTAACATTCTGTCAGGATCTACACAGTTTCAATTTATGTAGTACTGGATGGTGATTAGATTTTTATCCTAGTTTCAAAGATGGTACAGCCAGGTTAGTAGAGGAATGAGGACATGAGGGCCCAATATAGGAAATTTTTAAGACATTCATCTAAGAATCAACATCAACATTCTACCCTGTGAGTGCACAGTTTTGGGACTCCCTTTTAGTAACAGGCAGCTATTGAAAGTATAAAGATATACTATTAACTATAACATCAAATGAGTCAGAACCCAAGGGCTTTGTCTAATACAGAAAATGAACGCGGAACAATTTTTATACCATCTCTTTACTTCCCTCATATAAGTTTAGCAAGTCTGAGAACTTCAGCAACATTTCAGATTCAGACACAGATTTACATTTGGATGCAGTTTCTTCTGGCACAATTCAACACTGCTTGCAAAATCTGCACATCTGTATTTAGCAGGTGAGAATGTGCTCTTGAGAGGCTGGCTGTGGTTTTTGCTTAAAGCATATACAGAGAGCACACAGGGTTAACTCTGACTTCAGAAAAGGCATTTGGTAGTCGGGGGAAAATATTAACAAATTAGAGCAGCTCCCAGATTAGCTCTAAATAGCCAACAAATACAAGTTATTAAACTCATTAAATACATAGAAGTTGCTACATGTCTCACAAGTCCCATGCCCCTTCACCAAAACCTATGTAGAAACACACAAATCTGTCCAAAAGTGTCAAGAGCAGTCACATAAATATTTTTTCATCCTGGATGCAGTCAGCAAGAATAGTGTTACTTTCATTTTCATAAATACATCAAATCCCAAACCATATGCATAAGATTAAAAACTGAGAGTAATAATCATATACACTAGCATATTCTGACATTTTCTTTGTGGACTTAGGAAATCATAAATGGAAAACAGTGTACATTATAATTGGATAAAAAAATAAAAATCAAACCTGCTTAATATTTTGAAAACAACAAAGCATAATTAGAAGTGAATTTTGCATAATCTATAAAGCACATGTATTTTCAGTGCAATTTCTCCTAGAACTGTACAACTGTAGAAACACAATTTGCATTTCTATTCTACTTATAAGAAAGTGTAAATAACTACATAATTGTAGATTCCAGTTAAATGTACAAAAAATTGTTGCCAAAGGAAGCAATCTCTTTATGCTTACTGAAGCCCTTATTTGTGCATAACACCAACTAAAATAAACAGAAATTATATATAAAGTTTTGACTACAGCAACAGGCTCTCAGCAGTCCCTTCAGGATTACAAACGTTAAGTGTTTAGGTACAATTAGGAATGTGTATAAATGCTTCTGGCTAATCAAAGTACCTTTTCCCACAGAAATTATAAAAGAAAAATTGGTTTTTACCTGGACAGGGGATAGATGAGGTTACTCAGTTACTATACACTTCCATTGAATTAATATTTAGTTGTTCTCTCTGTGAAAGAGATCCTGCATGCTACATGTCATTACAATAGCTAAAACTTATTTTAAAGCATAATTCCTATAAGAAAATGTACCTTTCAAAAAATAAGGAGACATCACAAAAATTAATCAGTATTGAAAGCAGTTTCACATAAGGGACAGTGAAATCAGAGGAAAAAGCAGAACTCGGAGGACACTTTCCTGGACACACTCATGAAGATCCTCTGCTGAATACAAGGAGCCCTTCTCACTCTGCGATAGCCAAAAGCTTTCTAGATTTTGTTGTGAGAAGGAGCTGGAAAGTATTCTTCACAAGTCTGTCCATCTTTTTTTGTCTTCGGTACAAGAACAAGCTCCATCTTTTACTGTTACCTTAATGTGTCTGAAAATATTTTTTAAGTTCATCATCACAAACATTATACTGAGTTAGTAATTCCATTGATGAAGTAAATGCTGTTCATTTTAAAGTTGCTTTAGTTCATTAGTAGAAATTTAACATATACACTTAGTCTTTCTTATACATATGTACACACACATATATATTTGTACACACCAATACATAAAAAAAATTTCACAAACTTTTTCCAAACTGTAACTGAAGTGTCCAATTGCAGGTCAGCAGTCCCTTTTCTTTTGTGATGATAGTAAAACCAGAAGCCACCAAAACCACATAGTTTTAAAAATTACACTGTATAAAACCCCCATGCTTTGAAAAAGTCTAACTTTATTCACAGTGACACAATTCAAAGACTTGGTATATACTCTTAACATCTCTAGCTAGGTCAAACTAAAAGGTTGAACAAGCATAAACACAGAATGAGTGAATGAAAGGAGGAAATATGTAACACTTCTTGTGGAAACCAACTATCAGGCAAAACCCCAAATGCTCTTGATGAGAAGTGACTATTTCTTTTACACTAAAGTGACTAATTTGATACCTGTTTTTTCTTATTTTGCATGCTACCCCATTATACCCACTACTGGTAAAACAAACAGGACATTTTAGCTTTAATCTTCTTACTACATAACCCAAATAACTTCAGTCATGTTTGCATTAATGCTGCATTAATCATGTTGTTGCGTATTAATGAGTTTTCAGGCTATGCTAATTACTGTCATAGATTCTGCAGCAGCCCATTAAATATACAAATTACAGAATTAAAGAGCCAGAGCTCTTCATGATTAATCTTTAAATGGAGAAAAACTAATGATGTCTGTACAAAGTTTCTCTCCACTTTTGGCTGACTGAGCCCAATGAACAATCAATTAGAGTATCTGCAGAATAAGAATATTGCACATAGTATAAGATTTGTTATGCCGTTATTCTATGAAGAAGACACACATTTATAAGTTTCTATCAAATGGACTTCTGTAACAGATTCCAGTCTTTAAGGTCTCCAGAAGTGTTGCACCGGGGTAGAAGCTATAGGATATTCCAATTCATTATTGCATACTCATAGGAAGCTGCTGGTTCCATGTGAATGCAGTAAATCAATCTTCTCCTTTTAGCAAGGACGCAAGTCCTGCTACTCCCCAGTAAGGAAGATTTACAGCAAACCTTGGTGAAAAGAAAGCTAAGATAAGTTTTAAGTCATTTGATAAGATTTGATGTATTAGTAGCCTTTTATCCCCTCACGTACAGACTAATGCTTTTTCAGGAATAGTGTAATACCTAGTGGTTAAATCAAGAGATTCAAAATTAGGAGACCTTGAGTCTGAACTCAGCCAATGACTGAAGTATGTCACCCACGAGCCATCATTTAAACCCCCTGCTTCCATATTCCTTCTGAAGGATGGTGGCAAATATCACTTGTGTAAGGTTCTGTAATGTTTGAAAAATTCATTACAGTTTTGTTCTCCGTGGCCTTAAAGTAAATATAAAATCAGCAAAATGCCCACATGTAGAAAAAATGCCCACATTCAGAAAAACTACCTAGACACTAGGCATTCACTGACATTTGGGAAACAGTAACATATCCAAAAAAGGGTGTTAGTTTAGCCTTCCCCAAATACTGCATATTATGCAGAACATCACAAGACTTCTCTATAGAGTAGATTCTCAGTCCTTATTAACATCACTCTGCACATAAATAGTCGCAGTTTAGAATTTACTGGGCCATTCCAGACCTGCCCAATCAGTTCTTTATACCATGAAAAAATAAATAAACCGTACTTTATACATGAAAGATTTTATATTTATACATGAAAGATTTTATATTCATACAAAGTAATTCTATAAAAAAACCCAACCTGCTCAGAGCAAGATTGATCATGGCATGAGAATAATCTCATATGAAAATACAGTGAAGACAACTGGTTTGCTGCATTTAACACACGAGGACATAATACAAGCACATGAGACTGTCCAGGAACAGCAGATAAGGAGCTAAGATGCTTTCTAACACAGCCCAACTCACCAACAAGACAGCATTAAAGGAAAGTAAAAGGGAAAAAGTTCAAACTGAGGATGTACCTTTTCACAGGTACTTCACAACTTGTTAGTGAGAAAAGGAAACATAATTAGGACAATCTGCAAAATACTGACAGTAGTATTTGAGAGTTTAGCAAGACCCAAAAGGAACTATACAGTCTGACTGCCTAGATTTATCTAACCAAATAAATGAAGGCCTCAGAAAAACACATGAGAGAGATCATGGTGAAACCTGATACGGAGATGTAGATGATACCATTATCTGTTAGCATTCCTCTGCCATTAAGAATCAACATCCAGTTGTTTACACAGACATTTAAAGCAATACAATCATTAAAGAAATAAGTGCCCTGAATCAAATTCATTTATTAAGCAAGTCAGGTAACACAATTCATAGCTATCTTCCACTTGTGCACACTGGGACAGTATACAAGCAAACATCCAACCAGCATTATTTTGTCAGAGCATAGCTACCAGATTAGAAATAATAAGTGTAATCTTGAAACTGCAGGAGTCAAGTCCTGCTTGGGGTAAGGATCAGCTGCAAAATTGTTTCTGTGTTGCTGTTAATATTGACATGAAATATGAACAAAGAGGAAACATCAGCCCAATATTCAGTTAATGGTTTCTTTGATGTTATTGTACAACTTGAACAAAATTTGAGAAAAAGCTTGCTCAAATACGGCCTCTCTCAAAAATACCTGTAATCTTTTTATATATTTATCTTTACGTAGGCTAGAAAGAAGTTAAACAGACTCTGATTGTGTTAGAAAAGGAAGAAAATAGTTTCTAGGACTAAGAATCCTTTATGAGCAATTTCATCAATTTGAACTATGAAATTTGAAATATGGAGATAGAAGCAAGCATTCACTTTCATTTCAGTATAAATTCCTTAGAGATAGAACTATATTCTGTTACCTGTATGTGAATTAGTGCATAAAAAAGGTCATCTTATGCAACAAGGGTAAAGTGGGGGAAGCTTCTAGGTGTTAATGCAATGCAAATCATAATTACTAGAAATATGATGACAAGAAGAATCACTTCAAAGATTTACAACAGTGTAATCTATAAAAGGTCAACATCACAGTGAAATCAGAAACGAGTTGGAGGTCAGTAGTTGTAAATAGCACTTCAATTATAAGCCTCTAGTTAGTATTTCCAGCAGCAATACAAATGTAACACTGCACAGAGAGTAATTTAACTGATCAAGGGAAAAGAGTAAGACTAAGACTGAGTAAAATGCAAATACATCAGAATTTCAGTCAGTGTAATGATCTAAAAATGGCAAATTCAGACAACAATGCACTAGCCAAGGTAGAATCCCATCACACAGCATCACAGAAGCTGGAAGCACAGTAAGATGGAAATCCTGCAGCCACTGAAGAAGATTATTGATTAGACTGTACATATGGATAAGAAAAGTAACTAAAATTAGGTAAGGATGTTTTTGAGGAATACTACAGGACAAAAATGGTAAATTCACAAGAAGGAAAAAAAAACACCCAAACCTTTTAGACAGAAATACAACACAGAACAAACACTCAGCAAAAAGCACAGTTTCAATTTACAAACTCTGCAACAAATGTTACTCATGGCAGAACTGCAAAAAAAGCTAACAACATGCGCAAGTTAATGCAGAGTTTTGAAGTAGACTGCTAAATGGAAACAGAACTGTCAAATCAATAATTAACTGAGAAGAACATACGATATTTTCATCTAGTAGTATTTGTGGCTGTATTTCCCCTGACTATTACTTACATAATGACCATTCCCAGAGGAAGCCAAAACCTGATTTTATTTGCAGGAACTAAGTTCACTAAAGGATTTCAATGGAATGATCAGGTGCAAGCTTTAAATATATAGATAGCAAACTCACTTCTCTCATATTTACAGAGGAGTGTGTGCTAGATATGCCATGACATACCTGCTGACAGTGAAAAATTATTTCTTCAACTTTCATCAATATAGGTAATTGTAAAGGTTCACTCATGGCCTTCTAAGATATTTGCCACCTAATGGAATTACACCTTGAAAGTGCAGCAGGTCCTCCTTCGAAAGAGTTAATATTCTATTACATTTTGTTCTGTTATCCACCTGCCTCTGTACCTAGGAACTACACACTCTGTAAATTGAGTGCTTTATGAAGTTTGGCATGAAATATTCACTGAAAACATAACCAAATACTTTGTAGCACACAGAATATTTTACTTAGAATATGATCCACAGCTACCAAAGACACTTGTCTTTGAAGACACTTGTCTTCAGCGCCTCAAGTTCAGATTCAGTGAAAGCTTCACTCTTACAGATGAGGACACAATGGCAACAGAAAAGTTCAGTGCAACCTCTCTTGCACTGTGTGTGTAGATTTAGCTGTAATCCTGGAAGACAGCCTTGGCCCTGCTCTCTTTAAATGACCTTGTGATTAGAGGCATAAAAGTCAACAGGATAAAGCTAGCATGATGGCTCTGTTACTGTAAAAGCAAACTACTCTGCACAATCTGCAATATGCAGAAAACAGAGGGAAGTGCTGTGTGGGAAGCTAAGAAATCTAGCAATTTTCCCTTAGATATTACTTTAGCATATGTATGACCCCTTCTTACTCTCACTAATGTTTCCAAATGCACAGAAAGAAGAATTTATCATGAATATATACAGCAGTCACAGTCCCTGGACTGTTTTTTAAAAAAGAAATGGAGAGGGTGTGGAGAACCACCTGTAGTAGCTGTTCAGCATCAGCTGCTGTTACCATTTCCTTTTCCCTTCATGTTGTGTCACGGTAAGTATATGGCCCAATAATCAAGCAGGGGATTTCATGTTATTTATGTTACATTAAGGCCATATTCACCAAATTCACCAACCTTCTCTGCTCTGCACAGCTTATGTAAAGAATCTGCCACAAAAAACATGACCCAGTGCAGTAAACCAGCTGTGGAGGCTTCATCATCAATTTGTAGTCTGGCTTATTCCCAAGAATCAAACCCCTGTGCTTGCTGTAAGAGTTAATCACATACAGAAGCATAAAACAAAACCAGCATGGCAATGAAATAGCATTTATCTATCAGGTGAATAATCACACACTACAGAAGACTTTCAGAGTGATAAATACAATTCAGACCCTCCCCCTCCTCTGTTTTTTTAGGAAAAAAATAGAGTGGTACCTGGTGGGCATGAAAAAACTCCTGCGGTACCTCCAGGAATGCAGCTAATGTGATAAATACCCCTTGCAGGAAATAAAAATAGACAGATAAAATTAAAAGTCTGGTGTACGGTCACCCACCTGGGCAACTGGGATGGTACATAACAATGCTGGCAGCAGAGAAACACAGCAGTAAAGTCTTCCTCCTACCTAGGCAGGCTTGCTGCTCCTCAGCTAAGCGCTTGAGATGAGATTTTTCACTCTGTGTCAGGATGCAAATGAAAAAGTACTAAGCCAACTGATACACAAAGCAGCACCAGCAGTGATACCTGCTGGTATTTCAATGCATTTCCATGCATGGTAAGAAGATCATGATTTTCTCATGACTTTAATCAATACCTAGAGGAAACTAAGTTTATCTCTAAATTCTGCACTACATCCATTGGTGCAATCAGTAGAAAAGGTGATCCAGAAAAAAAAAAACAGGAATAAAGAAATTTCAATGGTATGAATGGCCATGTAACTCAAGCTCTAAGGGCTTAAATAATGGGCACACTTTACACAAAGATTTAACTTGAGGCAAGTGAGAAAGTAAGGAATATAAAGAACTATATTAACAGGAAATTGATATAGCATATAACATTTACTAAATACTGTCACAATTCTGTTTGTCTAATGTAAATTAAATTGCTACACTAAACAAGAAATAAATTGAACTAAGGCACAAGGATTAATAAAATAAATTCCACAAAATTCCTTTTCGATTTCTTCTATGTTTGTGTAGTTGATCCCATCTTACACTTGGACTGTAAATTCTTTAGGGCAAGTGCTGTCAATTTTTTGATCCTAATACAAAAAAAAAAAAAAAAAAACAAGACACAAATATATAAAATCCATCCAATTTCATTAATCTAAATAAAAAGAGATAAGGACAATGCTGAAATTACTTTCCTAAATTTCTTTCACACAGCATGGTGTCACTTAGCCTCCATATATTGTGATATTTTCAGGCAGTTATTGATTGAGCCTATGTCATCTTTTCAGAATTTTAATTCCTTATGGGATTCTTGAATTAAAGACCACTTTGCTGTAGCCTGCCTTTGTGTTGATTTTACATTATTGCTCAAAACATGAGTGATTGGAGAATACATGACTAATTCTGAATGATGGTAATTGGGAAATTTCTCCTCTTCTGCAAAATTCACTTAGAATTTTTTCTTTCTTCTCCCTCTCCCTTTCTCTCAAAGCATGAGACTTTCTGCAACACAGAAAATCATGATTGATTACAATATTGTAATAGGTTAAATCAAAGAGTAGGTGACTGGACACACGACATTACTAAGAAGTATGAGACTTCATATTCTTTTGTTTCCAATGTGACCATTTTTGTATCTTTATCACTTGTAATGCCTCACAGAGACACCCATGTACAAAAGAAAACACACAAAAAGCAACAATCCTTGCCCATGTGTTGTAACAATGGCTTCAAGACACTTTTTTTTCTGTCCCCTGTGTTGCCCAAGGATTCGGATGATGACCAGCTTACTGAACTCCCACTGACTGTTTTCAAGTTTTGCTTGTGATACTGAGGCAGTGTAAAGGAAAGGGGAAAAAATGGCTCACCTGATCCTTAGCAGTGAGAAAAGCCCTATAAATGCACTTAAACACTAAATAAAAAAGCTTCTACAAAAAACATCAGTCTAAACTGTATTTTGCTACTGGAAGGGTGAACTGTGTAATTGTAGCAGTAAAGTAAATCTAGGGTAATATGGTCTAGCCTTAGAGGAGAGCTGGCCAACAGCTCCTGAACAGCATGTAGCTCTTCAGCTATATGTCAGTGCAAGAGTGCTGCTGCCCTGCCAAGCAGCTGACAGCAGGGCTTTCAGACACCAGTAATGCCAGTTAATCCAGATTCCAAACTGCCATAGAAAGGAAGTATTGGACTATCAAGGCTGACTCCCGAGTACCCTGAAACCTCAAACCCAGTCCAGCCCTGCCCCACAGTAAGAGCTCTGGGGAGGGACTGCTTGTGAACTATTAACACATTTCCTCCCATGATATGCAGTAGGAATCCTGAAGCCCTTAGGTGTAGGAAGTTTTCAGTCAGTGGCTTATAAAGCCAGAAGAACTGGGCATTTCTGTCTTAAAGCAGACTTGAGCACTGGCCATCTCTCAGGCTGGTGGCAGTTGGCGGTCACTTTACAATTCTGCAAGAGTACAGCGTTGCCCTGATTTCCACCTCTGACATTTCCCTGGCCCTTTCCTGACTGTGTGAAAGGCAGAAGGTCTGGCATGAAACCAATTATGCAGTCTTTGCTTCACCCAGGATTCCCATTCAGCTCCTTTTTTCCCCGCTCATGCAGCTCAATAGCATAACCAAGTTTACAAAGGAATATCCCAACTTTTAAAAATTAAGGATACTAATGTTACAATTTAACATAAATTTGGAATAAGTAGCACAAATTGGTATATTTCAATCTGGCATTTTTGAATTGCAACAGTCTGGGAGATAAAAAAATAAAACAAGGAGAAGAAAGATTAAAAAATTCTAAAGGAGGAAAATAAATGGGAGAAACACCTAAATTTGAAAGCTAGAGTGAAGACGCAGCATCTTTATAATACATTTAATCTTTTGAAGTTACTGAGTTAAACCTCCAAACAATAATAGTTAAAAGTGCTAATTGTTTGAAAAGGAACTCACTCTGAACAGTGCCTAAACTTTCATGAAAGGGATGTCTTTCATCCCAAAATAAAACTCTCTTTTCCTTCCACAATGTATTAAGTCTTCCCAGTGGTAGACATTCTCAAAAACACTTATTTCCTCACTCCTTGAATCTTTCAAACAAGGTTTCACCCTGGTTACACAATTGACTTAATAATTTGTCTCTGGCTCAAAAGATATAACCTGGAATAGTTGTAGCCGCCAGTTTAGCCTTTGCTTTGTTCATTCAATAATGAAGGTTGATGGGAACAAAGACTGTAATTTGTGTAAATAGATTCCCCCTCCTCCCTCCTGTCTCTGCAGCAAGTAACCAAACAACTTGAAAACGCATAAAATAAAATCCCCCAAGAGCTAAAACTCTACTACACCAAAATTCCCACTATTTACTACAGAAAAAAATACATCCTGCTAGTGGTGGCACCTCTGCTTGTGAAGTTTCATTTTTATTAAATCAAGAAACTTTTAAAGTAAACCAAAATAAAAGGGTACCTAAATTACCAAAACTGAAAAAAAAAAAAAAGTCTATGTAAGAAGGTAACACCATTTACTATTTAACCAATTTTTTTCTTTACACAGGAGAAAACACGAAGACACACTCCACTCTAAGCATCAGTTGTTGTAACTCTGATGTAGAATAACAACACTAATCCGAATTTACATCCATGTAAGCATGGTCAGAATAAAGAATTTTAGAGACAGGCTTAGATATGAAGTATCAGGTAAAAATTTAGAATTTTATTTCCCCCCCTCCTACAGTAGATAGCATATTCCTTCCTGAGTGCCCCAAGAGTGCCATTCTATGCAGCACTGAATATGTGTAACAATGACTCAGAACTAAAGAATAGAACAGCAACTTATTTCTGTAGTTCCCCACGTTGCCTAGTATAGGGAAATATTTTATGCTACATCTACTTGCTGTACAACATTTCATAGATTTTATAGGACAGTAGAGAAACACACCTGAACAAATACTCAGAAAGCAGAAGGTATGATGCCCAAAAGCCTGTGGTTTGTTTTCTTTCTTCTTTTTTCTTTTTTTTTTTTCCCCAAAATTAAAACAAAGTAAAGCCTATTTTTCCAACAAATAAAACAAAACAAAATACTCCTTAAAAATATGATCAAAAAAAGAGAAAAATATCTCTTCTACAA
>JANHGN010009713.1:187298-198543 GCA_024605025.1 Megaceryle maxima
CCCCCCCGAGTCGCCTCTTCTCCAGGCTGAACAACCCCAGCTCCCTCAGCCTCTCCTCACAAGTCTTTCCATCCAGACCCTTCACCAGCCTTGTCGCTCTCCTCTGGACCCGCTCCAGCACCTCAATAGCCTTCTGGAAGTGAGGAGCCCAGAACTGCACATGGTACTCAAGGTGAGGCCTCACCAGTGCTGAGTACAGGGACGGAATTACATCCCTAGACCTGCTGGCCACACTATAACTGATACAAGCCAAGATGCCATTGGCCTTCCGTGCCACCTGGGCACACAAAGGAAAACAAGAAAAGAAGGCTTAGAAGAAACCTTATCACCTGCAATAACAATAAAAATTGGTAAAAACATTTTCTTCTGCTAATCCTTAGGTTTGTCACCTACAGAGAATGTCCACCGCATTTCACAACAGCAATTCATGCTTGCACAAAATTAACAGAATGACATCTAGAGTTGTGAAAAAGGGGAAGAACAGCAGGAAAAAAAAAAATTAACCCTGAAGTGCAGAATGTCACAGAATACTGGCAAAAGTGTACTTTTATAATAAAGCCAAGAAGATGCAAAAAAGTCAGAATTGCATGTCAAAGCCTGTTCTGCATGGTTGATTTGTTAAAGTGCAAGAGGTAAATATGAGAAATAATACAAAAAAGGCAAATCTTCCCCCCCTTAGTGGATACAGTAAATCTTTTCCACAATTAAAAAAAATTGAAAAAGCATATACTTGATACAAAGTATGTCAGTGCCTAACAAGACTAGCTCATCTTAGTGAAAATATTACCCCGTTACACTGGCAAGGTCATCATCAGCTTGGCTTATTTGCTGCCTAAGTCCCTGTTGTGAATGGTAAAAACCATTTTAAGTTGTTTTCGTCAAAGCAGCACAGTGTACTTTGTTGTGCTGCATCACTCCTTTTTCTCTATACGCAACTCCTCTCTCACTCCCTATCTTCAGGCTTTTTGGGATTCTGAAGGAAAGAAGAAAGGAATGTGTTTTTCAAGATGAAATTGTGATTCATTTTAAGTACTGGAACAAAATTCTACCTAAAATGTCTGTGCAAACAGTTCTCAAGAAGAAAAAAGGATGGTTCCCCTTCTTACTGAAACCATTGGATGGTAATATAGAAGCTCTTCATCTTTCTTTCACAGAAGATGAAGATATGGCTTCAAAACATTCCTTTGTGAAGGCAAAAGGAGAAAATATAAGAAAAACAGAAATGTCTGGGTTGGAAGGGACCTCTAGAGGTCATCTAGTCCCCTACTGAGAGAACTGACATCCTCAACTAGAGCAGGTTGCTCAGAGCTCTGTTAAACCCCACCTTGAATGTCTCCAGTGATGGGGCCTCAACCACCTCCCTGGGCAACCTGTTAAATTTTTAGTGTATGATTTAATATAAAAGTCTGAAAATAATTGGCACTATCAAAAGTTCCCTGAGATATAAAGTGCGTTCTCCAAGTCAGCTAATGGTGAAATGAACATCTTTCCTAGTTTCATTGGGCTAATCTGAGTTTATAAGAGGATATATGTTTGGAAAACATTCTTAGAGGTCACAGAATCAATCCACTTACTCCAAAGTAGAATCAATTTTACCTGTTTTAATCCTGACAAATGTTCATCCAATTACTCTTTAAAGTCTGCAGAATCAGAGCTTTTTTTTTTTTTTCCTTCACCATGATGTATTCCTTTGCTCAACCAGCCTGAAGATTTTAGAAAAAAATTATTGTGAAAAGAATCTACATTGCTATATTTTAAGTTTACCATGAACACATTGCTGCTTTATTCAAGATGGCCTTCCATGCCACCTGGGCACACTACTGACTCACATTCAGCCAGTAATCAACCAGTACTCCCAGGTCCCAGGTCCCTCTCTGCCAGGCCGCTCTCCAGCCACTCATCCCCCAGTCTGTAGCGCTGCATGGGGTTACTGTGGCCCAGGTGTAGGACCCTACACTTGGTCTTGTTAAACCTCATATTATTGGCCTCAGCCCATTGACTCAGCCTGTCCAGGTCCCTCTGAAGCATCTCCCAACCTTCCAGCAGATCAACACTCCCCCCCAACTTAGTGTCATCCACAAATTTATTAATGGTACACTTGATCCCCTCATCCAGGTCATCAATAAAGATGTTGAATAGAATTGGGCCCGGTACTGATCCCTGGGGGACACCACTGGTCACCAGACACCAACTAGATGCGGCACCATTCACAACCACTCTCTGTGCCTGGTCATCGAGCCAGATTTTAACCCAGTGAAGGATGCACCTATCTAAGCCATGAGGTGCCAGCTTTTCCAGGAGGATGCTGTAGGAGACGTTGTCAAAGGCTTTGCTGAAATCTAGGTAGACCACATCAACAGCCTTCCCCTCATCTACCAGATGGGTCATCCAGTCATAGAGCTTCCTTTCCTAAACCCATGCTGGCTGGGCCTGAGCTCCTGGTTGTCTTATACATGCTGATTGATGGCACTCAGGATGATCTGCTCCATAACCTTGTCAGCCACTGAGGTCAGGCTGACAGGCCTATAATTTTCTGGATCCTCCTTCTGGCCCTTCTTGTGGATGGACATCACATTGGCCAACCTCCAGTCATCTGGGACTTCCCCGGTTGGCCAGGACCCATGATAAATGATGGAGAGCAGCCTAGTTAAAACACCACTATCATGTCTCATTTTTCTGAACATTGTCTACAACATCTTCTACATTGTTTTTAGACATCAAAACATGTTCAATTTCTTGCTATTCAGTGGTAATGCATTCCATTAATTTCTGTTGGGATGCTGGAAAAGGCCTGTTTATTTGGCTCCATACACTACCTAAAATATTTGTACCTTCTAACTATGAAATGTTTGCTCAAGATCATATGGAGTGGAATTTGTTTTACATTACTGCAAAAAGAGTTCACTGTGATGGAGATCCAACACTGAATGACCACAGCCATTCTCCACACTTCTGCTCAGAACAAATGTAAACGACGCTTGTGCAGTGTTCCATGGCAAACTCATTAAGAAACATCGTTACTGGAAAGATTCTCCACTCTGAGAAATGTGCATCTGAATCAGAATTTGTCAGGAAAAACACTAGAAGATTATTTTTTTTTTTTTTAAATACACGTATTTAAGACCACTTTACAACACTAAAAATGTCATAGTAAAAGAGCTCTACTTGTAATGCTGAATATATGAACATCTTATCTCGCACAGTTAATTTCCTAATTATTACAGAGCTGAATTTGCATAGTGTACAGGCTGGCAAAGAGTATATATTCCAGGCAAGACCCACTTCTTTTTAAGTGGAGTATCCTATTTCAAAAAACTTGGATTCAAAGCAAAACCAAACACAGAAGTTTCTTAAGAGTGGAATGCATTTTGATCAAAATTACATGAATAATTTTCTTTTCAGAAAAGTAGCATCCAAAAGGAATTATATTAAAACAGTAATAGGTAATTTAACTGTTTTTAAAATATCACAAAGAATCTTTCATCCACCTGAAAAAAAATGAACTATTTTAATCACTAAAAGGCGGCCTCCCTTCTCACATGGAAGTATAGTTATAACTCCTAACATGAAGCTCAAATTGTATTTTAAGCAATGCATAGGATTTGGTTTTCTTCATTTCATAGAAGGAATCTATGTACATTTACAAAACCCACTACAATACCACAGAATTGTCAAAATATGTTCAATGTTACATTTGAAAAGTAGTGTTATTTTGAGAGGTCAGGACAGACATAATCTTTTCACTCAACTATCTTGCTACTCTGCAATTTCTTTCTTTTGTAGCAATTGAGTTACTCTTTACACAGTGAACAGTTCTTACATACCACTACAGACACACTGAGTTTCTCTTCATGGAGCTCAACTCTATCTCCATAGCATGGAGCCAAGGAGCTTTCTCATTCATTCATGTATTCATCTGATTGCAATCTCTATCCTTTCTAACTATAATAGGCCCTGTCTCATCAGCTCTGCCACAGACTTTGTCTGGCAATGGATCATTCAGAGGAGAGATTCAAAAAGTGATTTGTGTAATCCATGACTGTGCTTTAGACAACTAAATTGCAGTCCTGAAACTCCTAGCTCAGATGTCATTGTATCCCAGTGACATTCAGGTTTCAATTTTCAACCAGTTGTTCTTAGGGCCCAGAGGGTCCTTTTCGGAAAGAACTCAGTATGTTTGGCATTTATTTGCACAATAAAACCTGAAAACTACAATTCTCGTTATCTGCCCTTAGGAGCTTGATCCAGTATACTTGCTGTGTAAAAAAAAAAAAAAAAAAGAGAGAGAGAGAGAAAGCGAGATTGTACAGCTTTTTGTGACAGGATTTTCTACAAAGTTAGTGGCAATTATATCTGAAGGCATAGTGTGCAGCAACATGCACAATGAGTTGCACACAGGCTTTCTCAAGGAGTCACGATTCCAAAGAAAAATGTGATCCTCTACTTTCTGTAAAACAGCAAGATAAAGCTGCCTAGCCCTCAAGTGATATTAGTAAGTTATGAATCCCGAATAGAAGGTAGTGACTCGGATTAGAACAAACTTGATCCTAAGCAGGGCTCATTTACACAAGTCAAAATTCATACATAATTTTCTTTATTTCACCCATTCAGGCATCTCAAGTCCTAACCCTCAACCGAGGAGCAAAAAGGAACTGAAGAAAAACTCTTTTCGTAAATAGATCTGTTGGCTTGTTGTTGATATTCACACACACACACACGCTTCAAGAGCTCAGCGTGCTATTTCCATAGATTTTCTTCAATGGCCTTGAAGGATCTTACTTTTAAGCCTTGATACACCTCCTCTAGAAAGTACATGAAGACCTTAACTTCCCTGCAGAGCAAGCTATTCTCACCCATTTGTTAGCGGTGGATGCCAGGTTAACCTGACATCATGCTCATTACCTTGCTTTTTTTGGACCTAGCCATTAGACTCGGTCATTAAGGAGATTATACCAGTATAATCTGAATTTTAGAGATATTCAGGTGCTCAGCTATTCACAGTTCTTTGAAGTCCAGGCTTGCCTGTCTACACCCTGTATAGAAAAGGCAGTACCTCTCTCAACTACGAGAGGACCAGAAAGGCAAACACAACAGTGTTACTGCAGCATTCTGCCTAGAGATCAACAGCTGCATCATACAGAATAAGTATAAACTCCTGCATTAAGTAGAAACTGAAGTTCAGCTTCTCATATATTAAATCAGAATGATACCACTTTGTTATCTCATAGGGAAGATATGAAGACAAACACCTGAAAACCCCAATCTTCAGAGTGATGGGAGACGGATGAGTTCTTTAGTTAAAACAAGAACACTAACAGTTCCTTTCCTGGTAGTATTTTGACAGATAAAATGAATGCTGTGTATCTAAGAACTTAAGGGATATGAATAAATATTAAAAAACAAGTCTGCATCTTTTGGGAATGATATTACAGATGCACTTCTTAACAGTTTGAAGAGCTGAGAAGTTGCATGTGGACAGTTCTGGCAGAAACAATCCTTTTCTTTACCTGACTTCCTCACATCTAATGTGTACTCAGAGCACATCTTCCTGTGCAGCTGGAGGCTTTGTTATAGACAGAAGGATGCTGCTTAGTGTAGCCAGTGTTTATTGCCTAACTTTTTTTTTTTTAATAAGAATTTGGAAAATTTCCCAGATAATACATCTGCCCCTATTACTTGCACCTCAGAGTGTAAGCCCGACCAGGGAGATAGTGAGGACAACTGCATTTATTAGCAGTCAATAAACTGATCTATTTTTTTCTGGATTATCAGTGGGAGATCCCAGAGGGACTAAGAAGTATCTGTCTGCTGACATATACAAGCTGGCACACTTTTGTGTCAAAAATGTACACAGCTGCATGCACACTGAAGCCATTCCATCTATAAAGCAGAATAGCTAACTGCTTGTCTTCAGAGATGGGTAATAAGAGAGGGTTTCAACAACAAAACGTGTCCAGAGTACAGTTTTTCATTCCCTTAAGTGTCTTACTAAACTCTCCCGGATTTTCTAGAATTTTCCTTCAATCATGTTTTAGAAGGACTGATGATCTACTTGGAAAAACCCAGATTTATATTTCTCAAAAACTTTACTGAATTGCCAAGTACCTGAATTCCACATTAGCAAAATGGACTGATTTAACCTGTCAGGCGTTACCAGCAGATGTCTGGAAAAATTGCCTAGTGTATTTTGGTTCTAGGTCATGTCCAGATACTCAGACTGGTCATCAAGAAAGAACACAATCCAAAGCAGTATTCAACTATATTTATCTACATAGCTTTATCAGTTTTCAGGTATCAGTATGAAGAGAGCTTTAAGATCTCCCAAACTGTCTGTCCAAACACTCTCATATCACATCCATCATCTCAATAAACCTTTTTTGAGGTCTCCATCTCAGTTTATGGAGCAAAACTGAATCTCAGATTGGATTGGTGCTTGGGTTGATTAGCGTTGGGTTTTCTTGGTTACAGATAGACAGGCATGTTAACAATCCCAGTAATGCAACACCCAACATTCAGAGACTTATGATGAGAAGGGGGAAACTCAGTGATAATCACTATTCTTTACCTGTTTGATTAAACTATTTAACTATACCATAATGACAGGGCTGATTTGAGCTCCAATGAGAAAAAAACCCAGCTAACAACACTTTTACATTTAGATCATCACAACTGACAATGGAAAAAACACATCAAATATTTTTGTTTACAGAACATAAGGTAAAGGGTGCAAGCTCTGATGTCTGGAAAACCATCAAGCAATTTGAATAAGGAAAGGAACCCAACAGCTGTTCCTACAGATTCGCGCACAGCGACAGGTTTTGCAAGTCAACATGGTGTCAATAATTAACTAACACATTATCACTCTTTATTATTATTTGACTATCAGTCAAGTAAGCACCTAGCAAGAAAAAAACTGAAGTGATCTTCAACTTTTTTTTAATGCCACAGTGAGCAGGGAGACAAGGTGATTTTTGTTTTAAACAAAAACTGAATTTGCACACGCATACTTTCAAGTACCAAGATATCTGTGCTCACTTATTCTTACCAGAATTACCTGTGGTGACCCAGAAGACAAGCATAGTCAGAGCTGCATGCTCTTCAAATCTTCAGTGTTCTTTTGTGTGTCAATAATGCCACGCGGTTCTTACAGCCCTTACTTGTCTTAAGCACAACTTAACCTGATACTAAGGCTTAACACACTGGTGTGGCCTTCACACCATCAGCATTGCTATGAATCATAGGATCATTAAGGTTGGAAAAGACCTCTAAGATCATCAAGTCCAGCCATCAACCCAACACTACCATGACCACTAAACCATGTACCAAAGTGCCACGTCTACATGTTTTTTGAACACCTCCAGGGATGGCGATTCTACCACTTCCCTGGGCAGCCTGTTTCAATGCTTCACCACTCTTTCAGTAAAGAAATTTTTTCTAATATCCCATCTAAACCTCACCTGGCACAGCTTGGGAGAAGAGTCCAACACCCACCCTCACTACAACCTCTGAGATAGTTGTAGAGAGCAGTTTTAAACCAGCTCTGCCATTTCTCTTTTAAACACCCATATTTCATGCACACCAATGCAACATTTCACTTACAGACCTCTACATCATATCAAACATGTAACCAGGTTCACTGTCCAAAAAAAAAAAACCAAACATACCAACCATATCTTTATTTTATCCCATAAAGTAAGACATCAGCAAATTATGTTTATCTCAGAATACAAGATAATTAGTCTGCTTTGATCTGCAAAAATTCCAGTTCCAAAATAAAAGACTAATCAAAAAGGAAAGAAGATAATACCCAAAGGCCCAAAATCAGCAGACTTCCGACAGATTGGAAGGCTTTTTTCTTTCCTTGACAAATCAAATAAGGCCACAACACAAATGTTCTGAGCATGTAAAAGAATGCTTTTTGAGTGCATAAGCAACCTCAGAAATCCTCAGAAAGATACCAAAGAATACATGCCTTATTATTCACAGCAAATTAATCAAAAAGTTTTTATCCCAGAAGAATAAATAAAATCCATCTTATATTTACCACTAGGAAATGAGTCAAATATGCAGCAATGTTCACCATTATGTACATCAGCATGTCCAAAGGCAAGGGAATACAAATCCCACATGTCCAATAATGTTTTCCATAGGCTTTTTATGTGAGAATCGAAATAGCCCATACATCACTAACAATCACATTATACTCATAAATTAAACCCTACAGATTTTACCATGAAAATTACATTGAAGATGATACTAAATGGTAAAACAAGTGCAGAATACAACTGGGATATATTATAATTCATTTAAACTCATTTACCTGTAAAGTAAGTATTGGCGGGGAGAGTGGAACTAGCGAATCTGTAATATCCATTCCCTGGGAAACGGATCCCTTTGATTACTTCTGTACTCAATGTAGCTAAAGATGAATCCATCCTTTCCACCTGATAGATGGGAGAAGGCCCATTAAGTTCTTCAGGTTCATTCCAATTTATCTTTATCGTAGTGCTGTTTATTCCTTCAACACGAGGGGCACTAAGTTTTCTTGGTGCTGTGCATTAAAAGAAAAAAGTTATCTAGGTATCATTGTCCACGATATTTGGGAAATTATTTATTGCACATAATAATTTTCTGCAAAACTTCCTGCTTCACTTTCTGATAATCTTAAAAACAAACACAGATATCCATAGAAGTTTAATTAGAAGACAAAAAACCCATCCAAACCAACATTCTTAATTTTTATAAGAATTTACTTTCAATTCCACAATAAGTACCTTATTTGTTTATTCAAACTTTATGCAAATACATCTAGCCAAAATTGTTTTTAATAACCAATTTTTTAAAATATCTGATTTTTTGTTTTCATAAACTTTAAGCATGTGAATCAATATCTGCATAAAAAGTGTATTTGTATTCCTTCCTTGATCAGCCTTTCATGCCATACTCACTGTAGGTATCTCTGTACAACTCTCATCATTGGATTTGAGTGAAAGACCAAAGGAGAATCTAAAAGTTAATTAACTCTTAATACCTCTCAGCAGTATGGTACATGACAACACAAGTCTTTCAGCACTGAAATTTCACCAACAGGAGCAGAACAGCTATCAGTCTACACTACTAAAGGACCATTAGGTTGTTTTCCTTACGGTGCATATCCATAACATTAGCATATGTTCAGATAATTATTCACTTCAAGAAAATTACCCTCGCTAACTTTTCTCCACCAACACTGGTGCACAGAAAGACTCCATACAAGATTGTTTCCACAAAGATATCAGCATAAGATAGTTTTATTATTACAGTGGTCCTCCTACCAATAAAACCAATACTCTTACACTCAAACATTCTGATTGCATTGGTCATTCTGTATCTGACTTATGCATAATTTATTTTTTTTTTAAATCTTTTCAGTAAACCACTGGAGGGCAGCATGACGTGTTTGGATAATGGCATGATGGCCATAGAGGTGGGAAAGAAATGGACCATCACTGAAACGTCTTTTAATAAAGATGTCATCTAGAGAAGTACAAGAACACTCTACCACCTACAGAACTATATCCAACTTATCTTGCCTTTTTTCTTATTTCCCTGATAAAGGACTTAACAATAGAAACTCCATTTGTACCCAGGAATTGAAATACAATGACAACTTGTAAAAATTACTTGTTCCCATAATGACATGGTAAAGAGCAATAACTGCCTTTCAAGTACAATAAAACCCGAATTAAAATATGGCCTTCGAAACCTGACACATTACTTCAGAGCACAGCATTGTACATAGTGTAAGTTCTTCACAGAAGGAGAGATTGCTTCATTTAGAGTGAATTAATAACATCCTTTTAAACATTCACACATTTCCAAGATCATTAACATATTTTTCATTTTTCCTATTTGCCTGGAGCATGTTGCTACTTTTTTTTTTGCTTTGCATTTTCTTTTATTGTTTTGGGTTGGGTTTTTTGGGGTTGTTTTTTTTTGGTTTGGTTTTGTTTTGTTGTTTTGGTTTTTTTTTTGTGGAGGGGTTGGTTTTGTTTTGTTTATTTTGTTCCCTCTCTAACTTGATAAATATTCTTCTTGGAGAAAGCAGGGCGTTAGGGAACTGGGAAACTGCCAATGGCAATATGTGCTGAACATTCCTACTTGGGCATCATTTATGACTTCACAATCTAATTAGTATCTCATGCTATGGTAGAAATTCACAATGTCAAAACTGAAGTAATGCAGTGTGAGGTCATAAGCTTTCCTGCGTAAGTAGGGCACAGCACTAATGAATTGTGGTATTAATGAACAAGTTTAAACAGAAAACATGGTTCAACAATCAAAACTTCACCTTTGAGGAAACTAGAGTCCATCAGAATTTTAAATGGGAACATAAGAGGTTGAGCCCTCCAGTGCAGCTTACAAATGGTAAAACAGAAATGCTAAAATTCATTATTTCTAAAATGCATACAGCTAACTAATACTCATGACAATAACTATATCTTCCTTTAAAGTCTAGTATTAATAAATGGCAGTTACTTGGACCATAATTATGGCATCTCTGATACCCAAACCCAAAGCTTTTATGGGGCTTATGCAATTAACTACTTAAATGCATCGTAACACTTGCTTCTCTGACAGGGAAGTATTGATTTTTTAATCATTTTCCAGTCTCCTCTAGCACAAATAAATGTACTACAGTTACAGTTAATGCACTGTGTACATGCGTTAAACACTGGCATGACACAATTTATTATTTCATGATATATGGAACAGAAGCTTTCAGAAAGTAACATCCTTGCTATAACACTAGTATTTAAAGTATAGTCTTGTTGATGCTTAAGAACTCCTGTGCATCCAGACAGTGGAAGACTGTATGCAATAGTTACTTAAGTTAGAAACAAACAAATGTGAAAACAAATTCTCTATAGGAACAGACAAGACTGAATCTGTAGCACCAGACCAGCAGGGTACTAAATGCTGAAATTAAAAATATTCAAGACTAAATGATACAGTATATATTTTCCTAAAGGTGTCACTGTGGTACCTGTAGCTACTTTTTGAAAGATGAATTGACTATAATTTTACCTATTTAATTTTTTTTTAAGTCACGTTCTGTTAAGACACATCTGTCAAAATAATGAGCGTACTACATTTTAGTGGATTCAAAGTCACATTTTGTGTATTTTAATTATGTAGTTTTAATGTCTTGCTATATAATACATATTTAATATATTATAAAGCTAAAACAGTATTTAAAAGCCCA